>MJUU01061528.1:40398-90305 GCA_002080025.1 Modiolus philippinarum | reverse complement strand
GGGGGGGTTGTGAGGGGGACTACCTGTTCAGATCTGTTTTCTCACTTCTGTACCCTTTATATAAATTGATGTTGTCAAATTATATCAAATCTATTTCTAAATATTCCATAAATTGCTTTCACAATAAGATTGTGGAAAAAAAAATCTGCAAAGTCTTTTACAGCTATAGATATTGAAGCAATATTTCAGAATCAAGTTGGAAAGAAGTCTGACACCTCCTATCCAGTAAACTCCAAAGCATATCTTTCCAAACATCGACAAACCATTAAATAAATTTTAAATACTTACGTGTTTCACCCAGGAGTGTGTCTACACAACTTATTCCGAAACCTTCAACTGGACGGCCATTTATTTGAAACAAGTATTCACATATCTGCAAAAACAAAACCAAGAAGTGAACTCTACGTTATTTAGGGTACTATACATTGTAATGATGAGGAAATATTCGTGTGGAGATAATTTTCCCTTATTTCGCATTTGAAAATATTTCGCAGATGTAAACCCCACTTGAATACTTTTAATAACAATTGCTTTACAATCAAATTTCAAAGATCCGTGAATATTATAACCACGCAGAAGGTTTGGATATGTAAAAATTTATCCCCCCCTCTTAATCCTACAGTAAAAATTTATTTTAAGTTGTTACAATGTTACAAGTGTGACCTTAGACAAATATTTCTGGCAACAGCTTAACATTTTCTTACAAACTAACAGAAAAATAGGTCCATTTAAATTAGTCAATATCTGTTGTATTCTGGTGAATAGGAATGGACAATGACAAGTCATTGCATAAATCCTACTTTTCACATCTTCCCATTCATCACATTAATCATTATTAAATAATTAATAAATCCTACTTTTCACATCTTCCCATTCATCATTAATCATTAATGAGTTTAGATGGATCTACATTGTATTTTTTTAACTAATAAAACTTTTTAGCTGTTACCAAAAATATTGGTCTAGGGTCACTTTTGAAACACTGTAATGTCCTACAAAATAAAACTTTTTTAACCATGGTATTTATGCTGTAATTACACTTTATGTAAGTAAAGCTGTATTCTGATTGGTTAATAGCCGTGGCATTTTTTGGCAAATACCACTTCACAGAGACTCTTATTGTGATATTTGTCCCGGATTTGTCTCTGCATTTTGATGATAGAGACATTTGGTGTAATTAAACAGTTATATCATGAACGTCAGGGTATTTGCCAAAAATACGAGTCTTGGGTCTTAATTTCACTCCCCTTTCAAGGCTTGGGAAATTCTGCTGTCCTGCGATTTGTATTTTTGACAAATATCCCTCCTTATTATGATATATCTGTTCAATATACTTACATCGATATGTCCCATAGCTGCCCCAGCAACTAACGCCTGCTGCATAGCTTCCACCTTGGTCAGCTGACCATCATATGATGACCAATCACATTGAAGGAGGAATGCCAAAGCCTCTAAATGACCATTTAATGCTGCATGGACAGCAGGACATTGTCCATGGTTGTCTACATGGGATAACTGTAAAAAAAAGAAGATGTGTTGAACATTTATATATCGTGAAAACAAGGGCATAATTTTTACAATTATTGTAAACAAAGAGAACTTGATGGTAAACATAGCCTCCTGCAAGACATATACAAACTATGATTTGAGTATTTTGGAGTAAAATATAAAAGACTGCAACACACTAATGACAGAAAGTACTTAATGGTGATTTACTTTTATATATATAAACAATCTTTTTCATTCAGTGCTATCAATACTGGTAAATTGTTCATCATTAAAGGTCTAGGCAAACTAATTATCAGAAAGATTGTATCCATTTGTTGTCAACGCTGAACAGCACTGTGACCTTGAGGTTCAAGGTCAAAGTAACCAACAGTTTTTTTTTTTATGACAAATCATGTAAATGAACTGTGAACATGGCAAATTCAAAATGTAAATTCGAAAAACTGTGTACAATTTATAACAGCATCTCCCTCTCTTTTGGATAGCTGTACTATGGATGTGTATCAGACAAATAAAATAAACTTACTCTTGCATTTTTGCGACAGAGTAACTTTATGACATCTACATGACCTTCAGAGGCTGCGAAACACAAAGCTGACATTCCCTGATCGTTAACAGCATCCACACTGGCATTGAACTCGAGCAGTAGTGATACTGCATCCGAAAATCCTTCTTTGGCTGTTACCGCCAGTATTGGTGCATGATTTAACTGTGAACATCGTGTGTTAGGATTGGCTCCTGATAATAGGATCAGTCGACTAACCTGCAAACGATAAAACAATAGAATTAGTAACGACAATATTAAATGACCTATTTTTGTAGATTGGGAGTTGGAAATAACTATTTTGAGTTTGGTTTATTAAAAATGTAGTCACCTTCCTTATGATATTGAAACTGATATTTTTTGTCACAATCAAATCAAATATTTTATTGATATAAAGTCCAATAAAGGGCTGTCATCAACAACAAAACAATTACAAACAAAACACAAAATATACAAAATAGAGTCGTGCTTATGGGATGTCATAACTGTTAATATGACTGTTATCTATTAACACAAACAAATGGACAAGGATAGAACTACATATATTCCTAAAATGTTGTGCACAATAGAACTGTCAACTAAAACTTTCAGGTAGGAAGTAACATTTCACACAAAAAGGTTTGGCATTTCTACCAAAAATTTCAACTTCATTATTTTTAGGAGGGGAATGTTTTCAAATGCAATTTTCATGAATTCCTGTTGTCATGTGACAAGACTCAAGTAATTCTATCTTTATTTTCACCAGTATATTTTATCATTAATTATGTTCTGAATTTTTTAAATGTAAATTTAACACTTTTGCTACTAAATACTGCTTACAAAAATATTTCCACAAATATTTGCAATGATATAAATCTTTACTTTTGGTAAAAAATTAATACTGGGATAATTGTTTCTTTTAACTGTCTATGAAGTTTCAATAGCAATTGCTGTCAAGTTGCTACGAGACATAACAGCAATAGAAAAGGTGGTTTGGCATACAATAAAACCAGCTTAACCAACCATTTCTTTTGAAATGCCTGTACAAAGCCAGTCAATTCTTCTGGTACTTTTCAACCTGCTTTGTCATTTTGTCTTTTTGGACTTTGGCTCTTGACAATTCTGTTGGGTAATTTTATAACCCCCATTTAAGGCTAAAAAGAAAAAATATGTGTGTTTACTGTAGACTGCTGAAAAAAATTAGGGACGGTAGGTCGGGAATCTTTTTTTTTTCTTTTTTTTTCAGGCATCGTCAATGAAATCCGGAAAAATTTCGGGTCATACCCATGTCTGTTCCGAAATTAATCCTACAAACTGGAAGTCCTGCCATTTGCATTGTGTTTTGGAAGAAACTTGGCATATTTCTTGATATTTGTCTATTTGAATGTCTTTTGAACCAAATAAAAAGTTTAAATGTCTATTTTATTAACTTTCCGTACCAGCGGAAGCATGTTACCAGATAAACTTATCAATTTACAGAGGTCTGTATCAAAATAGGGTCGGTTGATAACAAGGTTGAACTTTTTTTTTATGAGAATCAATAAAAAGTTCTAGGGTCGGCATCTAAAAAATAGGGTCGATCGGACTACCGTAAACACACATATTTTTTTTTTGGCCTAAATGCTAGACAGTCTCTTACCTTGACATTTGGTGAGTATATATTTCTATGGCACACAAGGGCTGCATTTAAATTATCTGAACTTAAAGCCATCCAGTAAGCCTGCATGTCTCGTGACGAGTATCCACGCTGTTTACTAATGTTTTTGTAGATATGAGCCTTCAATATATGATGTCCTAGTTCTATTGTTTTGTCTGACAGTAGCGGGGCATCTACTCTAGAATACTTAAATGCTATTAAAGCATGCCCATGTCTGAAAAATATAAGTCCTTCCATTACAATGAGTACACAATGAAACCATTTCCACAACTTAAGTTTGTCCACTATAGGCAGGTGGTAAGTTTTTACAGGTATTAAAGCATGTAGAATTCACAATAAGGCCATAATAAAAAATATCCTAGATTCTCATTCCCACCTGACCTGATTTTTTTCACCCTCCTTATTCTGATTTTTGGCCAATTTGGGTATATTTCTTTTAAAATGACAGCATTTTTTACGAAATTTGATATAAAATATAAAAT
Organism: Modiolus philippinarum; assembly: GCA_002080025.1. NCBI lineage: Eukaryota > Metazoa > Mollusca > Bivalvia > Mytilida > Modiolidae > Modiolus > Modiolus philippinarum. Next base: position 86,137 of record MJUU01061528.1, on the reverse strand, counting down.
AAAATTTCCCTGCCCGCCCCATATTTTGAGAAAAATAGACTATAGTCATGTGATTGTCTAGTAATTATTTTATTATGTCCTAAACATATAACCATGTCTAACAGAAATGTTGACAGACAGACTGCCAGGATCATTCCTATTTAACCCAATATATTCATGATATTTTGATACTATTTTAGTTTACACATGGTTTGGTTAAACTGGCATGACCAGTAATATATTCAATAGTTGTGGGAGATTAAATTTTATTAATTTTGTTGGTAAGAATTATCAATGAAATTAGATCCCAAGAATATTGCATTTCTTTTTGATAAGAATTCCACAACAAGAGTTGTCAGAAGACAACATAGCTCGCCGGGGATTCCAGTAACCTCAATGCACAATAAATTCGAAGTAATAGAAAGCTTTCTTCACAAGAAAGTCACATATCAAATATAAACATCCTATCACTAAACAACTTAATTCTAGAAGCAAAGTTAAAGTCTTTAAAAAATTGCCCTCAGGGCAAGGTCAGGGTCAAAATGTCTACAAATATGGTACCACCAGAAAGCTATCACCATAAGGAAGTTACATACCAAATATAATAACCCTACCACTAAAGGTATCCCTTCTAGAGGCAAGGTTAAAGTTTTTTACAAATTGCCCTCAGGGCAAAGTCAAGGTTAAAATGTCTACAAGTATGGTATCAGAAGAAAGCTCTCATCATAAGGAAGTCACATACTAAATATGAACATTCTACAACTAAAAGCCTACCTTCTAGAGGCAAGGTTAAAGTTTTTTAAAATTTGCCCTCAGGGCAAGGTCAAGGTCAAAATGTCTACAAGTATGGTACCAGTAGAAAGCTCTCATCATAAGGAAGTTACATACCAAATATAAACACCCTACCACTAAAAGCCTACCTTTTAGAGGCAAGGTTAAAGTTTTTCAAAAATAACCCTCAGGGCAAGGTCAAAATGTCTACAATCATGGTACCAGAAGAAAGCTCTCATCACAAGGAAGTTACATACCAAATATCAACATCCTAGCTCTTCAGATCTCCATTCCACAAGCCAGGTTAAAGTTTTGCTGATGCCGACGACGCCGACACCGGGGGTATGACAATAGCTCTCCGGACATTCGTCCCGGCGAGCTAAAAATTTGTCCCAAAGAACAGTTTAAAATTAAAATCCACAAAATTTTATCACCCTGTACATAATGTATACAGCTTACTGTAAAAGAACTATTGTTTGTGGGTTTCGTAGTTCGCTAAAACCACGAAATCAAGTATCAAACGAAATGCATTTTTCCCTTGAGTGTAAATGCATGAAATTTTAAACAACTAATTTACTTTTCCTAAAAATGGCGATATTTATGAAAAACAACAAAAAATTGATGTCCACAAATACAGGTACTTCCACAGTATAATTTAACTATTTTTGGAATGTTTTTTGACTTATTCAACATTTTCATAAATCTGAATTGCATCTATTTATGATTTATGATGCAAAATATTGCTAAAGATTTTATATCTGTACTTGTCTGTATAAAAAAAAAATCTATGATGATAGTTTTTGAAAACTGATAATTCTGAACATCTAAGTGAATAGCTGTTAGATATCTACTTTCCTTTTTTACTTCACCTACAAGCATATTTTGTTTCCATATATTAGAAATGTGACACTGACATGAAATCTACATCAATAATCAGGTATATAGAAAATGAAAGTAAAAGGCGTTTGTGTCACACCAGTCAATGTGATGAAATCTACCTCATTAACCAGGTCGCATTGAAATGAAATCAAATGATATAAGGCCAAAAAAAAAAAATATGTGTGTTTCCGGTTACAAGGTATTTGAAAATAGGGTCGGTAGTTTTTTTTTTTTTTCTTCGTATTTTTCGTCCGTTGCATTGTATGTTTGTCATTGTCGTATTTCCGGTGTTTAGTCATACCGCTAAAACAGGAAGTGTAAATCAGACGAGTAAAAATGGCGGCTTTGACGATAGGAGACGTGAATCCTGTTGATTTTAACGATTCTTCGTGCATTTTCTGATGAATAATGCTAGCGGTTGTGGAAAAAGACTCACCTGAGTGGTGTTGCTTCCAACAAAAAGGAAGACTACCGCTAAAACGATCGAGGTCACACAAGAACATTTTGAAGTATGAAAAAAAACGTTATGGTCGGAAGGAAAAATTAGGGTCAGTCGGGTAACCGGAAACACACATGTTTTTTTTTTGGCCTAAGAGGAAATTCTTTATGATTTTGGAATCTTTCAACATGTTCAAGATATAAGCTAGTCTTTTTTTGCAACTCTGACAGGAGAGTTTTTATACTTCTTGAAATGACATGTTAGATTCTGTTCCTCGCTATTTTTCTGAATTTCCAGTCTGAATTTATCACGTCAGTGAGGATAAACAAGTTTAGTGCATGTCGGAAGCACAAGGTTTATCAAGAAGTGTGGTATCTCAGTAATCATGGTAATGATATTTTTTGTCGGTATTGATGAATTTTGAAAGCAGTCATCAGACAAATGAAAACAGAATTCATGTCCATCAAATGTCAATATGACTTGCCTTGCCCTTTAATTGTGTATTGTTTATTCAAGTCTTTCTCACCTGGATCAGAAAAGACCTTATTGTCATTATTATTTGACTAGTATAATTTATGCTTAGGAGTGTTAATATGCAAATCTGTAAATCAGTGATGATTTTGCCAACCAGCTATGTAAAACAAGAACCGTTATGGATAAATTTGGACTATCAAAAGCAGATATATGCTAAATTGCGGAATCAAATCCTCCATTATAAACGAATACAACAATGAATAAAAGAAATGATCATTGTGTCGAGTACACAGATTCATTAAAAAAATACTGTTAAAGAGGTCAAACTTTACCTTAAATCACAGAGAAACTTTGGATTATCAGAATCATCACGTCGTATCAACCATTCTCTGAATGCTGGATGAAAAAACATATATGTCCCGTCAGTCCTTCTGTGAATGAATTTAGACAGAACTTCAAGTCTATGGCAAAAATCCTCCCACGAGATATACCGTTGTGTAAATCCTGAATTTACAGTGTCAAATATTTCCTCCTTTTTCAGAGGATATAAAGTTGCAAGACACACTCCAAGAATAGGAGCAACCTTTTCGAAAGATCTCACACTAGGAAATTTAATATTAAAATGCAGTAAAAACACTTCAGAAATGTTCATGGGTAATATTTTGTAATTTGAACTTTTTAGCACCAGATGACCTTGTTCTATAAGATCTAACGTCCATTTACAAAATAAAAATGAGCCTTTACTTAATGTCTGCAAATGACTACAAAATTTGACCTGAGTGGCCATGTCTAATCGTCCATTTAAGGCGATATTGTTTTTAACACTAGGACTGGTTTCCAATCGATGATTTACGTAATCCTGGAGGTCGGCAGCAATCCATTGGTTGTCTGGGTCCCTGTCCAAGCAGATCGTCTGGAATGGCAGTGCTCTTGTAATATCTAACAACACTGTTTGAACACTCACTATAAGTTTTAACCACATTGGGAAGTCGTCTACGTGTTGTGATAAGAATGATGCGATTGTGTCGCCGTAATCTGGTTTGTGAAATTCTGCTTCGTTTAATGAATCTATGATTATGATACAACTATCCGAATGAATTTTTCCACTCTCTTTCAACATTTGCAATGGATCTATAATTCCTTTAAGATATGAATTTGACGGATTTTTAATACATTCTTTCAGTCCTAAAACATCCTGAAGTTGTGTATCCTGAATAAGTAATTCCCTATATGACGTTAACTGAGGAGCCTGACACAATCTTGCCGCAAGGCTGTGAACGAACTCCGGTACTAGACATGTCACATTATTGTCTGCTTGGCAAAAGTGGAATGCTACAACTTGTGATCCAAGACTACGTAACGATTCATACGAAAAATTTCCTCCAGAACTTGCAAGTGTAGATGTTGGACTATAATTAATCCCATTACCATGGAAACGATCCTGATGTAATCTAAAACTAGATCCTGCAGAAAAAAAATAGCAGATGATAAATTTGGTTAAGATTTGACAATCTACAATATCTACTAGAGGCCAAGGTCATAAGAACCCTTTTGACATGCCTAAAAAAATAATTTTCAATCAATTTTCAAATTCAATGCCCTTGATCTTTTCCATTTTAGATATATGATTTAAAGTTACCATGGTGACAACTAGTATATACATATTTTGATTACTAACGAGCAATGCTTAGATATTTATGAGCAAAAGATTGATGTGTCATTGACTGAATATGGCATCTATAAGGCCTTATATTTCACTCCAAGATATTCTGGTCTTGATATAGCAAAAATATTGATAACTTGATTTTAAACAACAATCAATTAATCAATACATGTTACCTGAAAAATAAAGAACCATTCATAAGTTACTTTTAATTTTTTGTTCATTTTTACATGTTTTCATCTCAATAGTGCATATTTTTCATAACTTAAATAAATTTGAATTATAATTTGTGGAAAAAATGCTTCCTTGTAAAATACATGAGAAAATTGTTTTTTTCCAACTAAATAAACGTATCATATCTGATCATGATTTTGTTTAGTTTTGTAGCATCATAAGGCCATACAAAATTAATTAATTGCTTCTCAGGCCATTTTTCATTTAAAATGATGAGGGAGGGAGGTGATTTTTTTTATCTTTTTATATGCAAAAAAATAGATGAGGCAGCTTTTTACATTGTAAAAACCACCAAAAATGTAGTGAGGGAGGTGATTTTTTATTTTTATTTTTATTGAAATGGCAAAAAATAGGGTCAATGAGGGGCTTTTTTTCAAGCCTCAAACTAGATGAGGGAGGGCCTGTGAACCAATAAATTTTTTTTTATGGCCTAATTTGTTTGTTTGTTGAGGAAGAATTCATGAAAGATAAAGTATGAAGAGACGTTGTGATGTCACTTTTAGGGGAAAAAAGCTTCAACTTCAAAAGTATGAGGACTGTCACATTCTGGGTGCCTTGATTGTCTAGTGGTTAAGGCAGTTAGTTTATGTGTACAATAAATGTTATCCAGCAAGCTTGAATCCCAATTTGTAAATAACAAGGGATTGCTTTAGATTTAGCAAATAAAAAGATAGGTTTGTTAGTAATTTGTCCATGGGAAGTGGTTTCTTTCAGGTACCTTAGCTTCTTCAATCCATGATATAGCAGAAATACTGCTGTTTAGTTGGCCGTTCCCGAAACTGAGGAGTTGTGGTTACAGTGATTGTATTTGAATTTTTGGTGTTTTAACAATTGATTTTTGAACAATGAAGTTACATTATTTACGCTTTTCATCAAACAAAATATTTTATTTACGCTCTACCCACAATGCTTTAGTTTCTGAAATGGAAAGTTGCATCAACTGCAAGTCAGTCAACAGATCAACAATATCCTTAATACGTATGAAAAGACATCTTTCCATCAATATCTAAATTTACCAAAACACATCTAAATTTACAAATACATATCTACATTTACTAATACACATCTACCGGTACATTTACCAAGATTTCAAAAGTAAATGAGAAAGTGAGATGTATGGTTACTGTATTACCTTCTATAAGTCCACTTTTCCCATCACCGAAACAACTACAGTCTATCAACTGCTCCATAACAGCTGTTTTCCCTGCCCCTATCCCACCAGATATTACCACACCTCTTGGCTGGTCAGATGTTGGTTCACTGTTCAAAGCCTGAAAATACACAATGTATATTTTGACATTTGGTATGCTGATCAAATTGAAGGATATGAAGTGAACATACATTCCTAGCAGCACTGTCTAACATGCAGTATGTAACATCAAAATTTTGAAGGTGTTAATGAATTGACTGTTGTTGTGTGAGAAACATTTGTCAGTTATCTCCCTGTACCAAATTACTGTAAACAAAGAAATTCTGGCAGCAGTTTTATTTTCACCATATAAAGACGGTGTGAGAGTTTCCCGATACAGTAGTTACATATAGTCAAAAGAAAGATAATCTAATAAGCATATAATTAACTTGGTAGTTCATTTTTCCACTTGCAATAGCAGTATATTATTTGAATACCTGAGGCATCAATTATAAATTTGATGGTCAACAATGCAGTTTACAAGTGACACGTAGCACAGCCTGTCAACGGTTATTTTTTCCCCTCAACTCAAAATTTACGCACTGGTGTATTCAAATAATGATATGTCCTCGAGATTCTAATGCAATTAAATAATATCATTTTGTATTTTGACTTGCGTATTTGTAACCATACAAGGAACCAGATTAAACAGGGAACCTACTTTGTCCCAGGTGTGATGTTGGAATTGATGGTCATTTTTGATCAATCTAAACTTCTGTTACAGTAAAACCTGTCTTGAGAGACAGACTTCTGCTATTAGAGACTGACCTCTTTTGGAAGACTGCCATATTTTGTCTACTTTGTGTAAAATTCATATGAAATACACATCATTTGAAAGATCAACTGTCTTGAAAGACCATTTTCTGATGGCAAAATGGGTGGTCTCTAAAGACAAGTCTCACTGTATATAAATGTTGCATTAGAATTAAAATTACACCTCATCCAGACCTACAATAAAATGAGTGCATGTGTGTTCTTATAAAGCCAGTTTATGGATAACTTTTGGCTCCGATGTATCTTGAGGTTTTATCATTGAAATACTTCATATCTTCTTGACGACTTCAAATAAGTATTACATTTTACGAGAATCTGAAATAGATTACCATTTCCATTTCTTTGTAAAGCCATTCTCTGCCAATAAAAATTGGTTTTCCTTCTGGATGTGGGATCTCAAAGTTGATTGGATAAAGATGTAGCTGGGGAGGCTTTATTTTCATCATCCTACTACGACTTTCTGATGAATGGCCTATCGCAGCACGAGCTGAACGTCTCATTGGTGATTGCCTCTTGGCAAACAGTGCTAGATCTTCAATCTGACCTGGTTGTGATGCTAAAAATAGAATCAAGATGGTAACAACTTTAACATCAATATAAATATATATGTGTCTGTGCAAGGAAAAGAATTTTAGTCAATGGTTTGAGGAAAGGGCAGACTGAAATGATCATATGGCTTGCCTTGGCTGTCATATTTTATATAGAACCAAATAAAATTAAAAGTCTTATGAATACCATCTTCTTTCTGTAATGAATCATGGTAAGTCTTCATATTTTTCAATAGGAACTTAAACAAAACATACATTATTGTGTTTCCTTAATCAACCCCGACACCTTCAGTTTGGAGGAAGCATAACATCTTGAACTTTGCAGTTTGTTCAAGTATGGCAGTTTAACACATATTTTCAATCGTATAGAGTGAGTTATGGATGTTAACCTGTTGCTGTAAATGTTTAAGGTCAGTTGACTTATTTTGGTGTTGCTGTAAGAATATATTTTTTTCCAGCTCCACTGACATTTCACTAGATAACTTAATCTGTGACAGTAAAATCTTCGATTTAACCCCTCAGACCCTTAAGTACAACAGAGCTATCTCCTTAATTTGAGATATTGTCTACTAATTGAACTTTAAACCTATAAACCAGCAAATTTGTTTTGCTTAATTTTGTTGTAAGCTTGTATTATTGCTTCCATAACCATGATAGTAATTCTCTTTATAATTCTACATAAACTTGCATGCTTAAAAGGACAGAATTCTTATCATCTTTTTTCCACATTTTGTATATCTTACCAGATTTCTAAAGTTCTTTGTAAAATGTGCATTTTTTATTGTTATTTTGTCTGACAGTGTTTTTTATTCTGTACAGTTTACTTACTGGTAATAGAATGAGGTCTCTGTGCTGTAGCCTGGGGACTGAGACTGTGTCCTGTACTACTGGACATTAGGGAAGTCATACTATCAGCACTAGGATCTCTGTTGGAAGGAAAGAGAGACACACATCCCATGTGTATCCCTGGTAGTGCCCTCTCACTCCCAGATGAAGCTGAAATATAAATATATCAAAACTTAGCTTATTTCAATAAATCATGTTATAATAGAAGGCTTACTTAACAAAAGTTTGTCAACAAGCAGTGAGACCTGAACCAGTAGCTCAAAAAATCATCAGTCCAAATAGGTTATTTTGAATTCTTCTATTGAGAAAACTTTTGATAAGAAAGTATTACAACTTGGCTCTTTAATCAGCAGCTGTGAAGTAAAAGCATTAGATGGTCAAAAATAAAAGAAAATGTGTCCATGGGACATGGATGTCCAAGCCAGATAGATATCAGCAAGCAGGAAGTAGATGAGTCGCAGACTTGAAAAGAGGAGACACAGTAAAACTAATCATACAAAAGCTTCAGACAAAATATCAAATCATTCCTGCATACACAAGCTGAGAAATGCTTGACCAAATTTTGGATGTACATAGGTATGTACCTTCGGAGCAGGGGTATAAAAAGCCCCAGCAAAAAAGAAAAAGACCCCATCAAAAACAGAATTTTTAGCTTAGACCTCCTGCATATAAATTTAAAATCTGCAATAAATATTAATCATTGTCTATATATCTAAATCATTTTATCCATGTAAACCCAATTTGGTTTTTAATCTTATGTCAGACCTATTTTTAATCAATTTTATACCATCTGAAGATCTCGGTACATGTATGAATGAATGATCAATTTTGCTGAGTCATCCTGATAACATGGACAGATCAAACACAGGTAACATATCTACCTTTTTTCTATCATGACAGGGCATCTTCAAGGATTTTGCCATACCACATATTTTGACAAAAGTGAAGGCCACTTAGCTACTATAGAAAGCATCAATTAAAATCTTTTCTGCAAATGTCACATCCCATAAAGGTTTCTCTTGCATTTTACTGTTTATATTTCTAACAATACTGGTTATACCAAACATTGGGTTCAGACAGGACCGACTTACCCAACCATGAGTCATTTATTTGAGCAATTTTTTTACATGACAAATTTTTTATCCGTTTGTCTGACAGTAAACCACTAAGCTTCCATTATGAATTACTATGGATGAACTAAGACAAGCTATACATAAACTAAAGATAAAGTCATGTTTGAATGTTTTCGTATCTACCCAAAAAACTGCATTAATTTCCTTGAAATGCATTTATATGATCTACATAAAAACAAAGGAAATACACTTTAAGTCTTTCATGTCAACAAACTGTCATTCTTAATCATTATGTAATCTATAGACAGAAAGTTTTTAAATTTGTGCATAAGATATGCCTCTGTACATGGAAAAACATGTGAATCACACAGTTCGGGATGTCCCTTTTGTGCGGTAGAAAAACTGAAATCAAAAAACTTCCACATCAATGTATTTCTTCCGTAGTGCGAAAGTGTTTTACCAGCAGACTTAGCTCCTTGAGCTAGCCAGCAGTTAAGCGGCTAGCACCCCTTGACCAATCTTTAAAAATTATGTATTGTTTTTTCTTTCCTTTCAAGATTATGGTCATCGAATTAGTAGTCTACCTGTATTTGGGTTTTATTCGTATGTTTATTATATTATAGGGAAACGGGACAGATAAAGGGGAGGTTGGGTACCCATAAACCGGTTTAACCCTACCGCTGGCTTTTGCTAGTGCCAGTACCAAGTCCGGCTGTCCGGAGTTACTATCGTTGTCTACGTTTGTCTTTTGTCTTATTCGTGTTCTTCATGTGTAGTTCCATGGCAGATTGTGGCATGTAATTAAAATTTTCAGCTTAGTTGAATTTTGGAAACATTCAGTGTCAACTAATGATACTTTTGTATGAATATGAGGAAATTACTTTACTTCATAATCATCAAGATGAACAGTACAATCTTTGCACTATCTTCGAGTGGGAAATGTTTTCTATAAGAGGTATTACCCGAATTTCTCATTTCACATGAGAAGACTTATATACACTTTTCATTTCTTTTCTATTATAAACTGTATTTCACAAAATTGTCAAAATAATGAAGGGAGATAACCTAAAAATGTATTAACCTGTTAATGTCGAAAGAGGACTGGTATCAGATATTCCCCTGTCTGGTGTAGCTTCACTACTACCAAGGGAGGAAACACTAGTAAAAGTTTCTTCAGTCTGATTCCCTGCCTGACATATTGGTGTTAATTGGTCTTGCTCATTTGTAGGTCCTCTTTCTCCAAGTAACAGTCCTAGCCTCATCATCAGATCATTTTGAGCGACATCTGGTGGTGGTGGGGGTGGACTGTACTTGCCAACTGAAAGAAAAAGATCACCTATGCATGAAATACATCAATAATATTTTTACAAGTAATTTGAGAGAATTAATGTAGGATAAGGTCCATGCAGAATGGACACAATCATCAATTCTTTTTTGCATTCAATTATTTCAATGTTTTGAAGATTATGTATGGCTGATGTCATTATTCCAGGCTACAACTAAAAACATAGAAAGCAGCCACAGCCTGCTAAGCTCACCTTGTTGCGCAGCATTTTCAGATGTTGCACGTTGCACATGTCAGTAAACAGGAATGAACTATAATCATTCTTTTTAACAGCATCCGAAGCACAGATTGTTGTTGTCATCCCAAAATGCATCATACATACCAATACGGTTGATATGGCATATGTCAGCGAAAAATGGACTTTGACCATTCTACCTAACCAAGTAACTCATGCGTAAAATGTAGGTAACAGACAGCAACCAAAGCATTCATTGTTGTTGTCATCCAAAAATTCATCATACATACCAATATGGTTTATGTGGGACATGTCAGTATGAGGGAATGGACTTTAACAATTCTACCTAACCAAATCACTCATGCGTACAATATAGGCCACAGACAGCATCAGAAGCATGCATTGTTGTTGTCATCCTAAAATGCATCATACAAACCAATATGTGGGACTTGTCAGTAGGCAGGAATGGACTTTAACCATTCTTCCTAACCAAGTCGCTCATGTGTGAAATGTAGGTCACAGACAGCATCCGAAGCATGCATTGTTGTTGTCATCCTAAAATGCATCATACAAACCAATATGGTTGATGTGGGACTTGTTAGTAAGCAGCAATGGACTTAAACCATTCTTCCTAACTGGACGCCGATGCGGACACAGACGCTAGGGGCATCACATAAGCCCCATCACTTCGTGAGGTGAGCTAAAAAAACATCTTTACTATTGATAAATTCTTATCTTGATTTACAGCAAATTTAAACACTGCCTAACCAATGTGAGAAATCTATTTCAAAGGTTCTATTTTTGTATTTTTATTTGCTGAATCAATTTGTTTAAAAGCGGTCTTGAATTTTACCATTGTGACGGCATAAAAATATACCATACTTAGTGTACATACACTCCCTAATGTCAAGACAGTTTTTTTCTTATAAGTAAAAAATAACGAAGGCTATAAAATTAAAATATATGGAGAAGTTAGGATTACTTCCATGTTTTATAACCCTTTCAATGGTGCTTGTGTTATATAATGGTGGTTAGTTTTATTTGTGAAGCAATTTCAGTGACAGATTTTCCCATTATAGAACATAAGTTTTACATTGATTCATGATTTGTTGTGCGAGATAATATCATTATGAATTGTGCTATGCTGTAATGTACTTTCATTCATTAAAAGTTTTTCATTTTACACATGCAATTGATAGGGCACCAGTTTTGTGTAATAGACACTTATTATGTCCCTTTGAGATTAGCAGACTGACAGATGAATAGGTGGAATAAAGTAAAACAGAGTGCTCCTCTTTTCATCATGGTGGCATAAAATATTTAAAAGTGATAAAAGAAAGTAGATATTTATACAGTTAAACATGGAATGAAATAACACTTTTATTGCTATTCTTCATCTTGAAGTCACCTTCTTCAAAAGACCTTAACCACTGTCAAAATTTCTTACACTACAGCTCCTTATATTAAGCACCCATAAAAAAAAACAAGAGTAATCTCTTTATCTAAAATAATGTTCTTACCTTGTCCTTGTTGCATATTTGATCCTATGTAATCCAGCTTTGAGAGTTCATCAAGGTCATCATTGGTCGTCATGGTGATACTGTTACCACTGAGATCAGGAGAGCCTATAGCTGAGTCACTGCTGTAATATTTGCCATGGTTGTGGTCTGCTGTGTAGTTCTTTGGAGGGGGTGGAATTGGTGGTGTAGGACTGGGACATATTGGCTGGAAAAATCTTGGCTTTGTAGGAGTTGTCGGCAAATTGGTAGCTGGCTGTGGATGTCCCGTGCCTGAAAATAAACAAAACAATTAAATATCTCTTATCTGATTCCTTTCTTTCAGTTCACTACAATTGGTTATGCAGCCATCTTGTCATGTGATGTTCACCATTTCATCCTTAATTCATTCAAAAATGTTTCCCAATTTATCCTGACATGTCAATTGTATAGGGAATTAAAATCTTTGGCTCCAAACAAGACACATATAATCAATATACTAGAGTTTTTACTGATCTGTTTTATCCCTTTTCAAATTATTTTCAACATTCATATTTCATATAACTTGGCATAAAATCCTAGCTTATCATAGCAATAAATGGGGAAAGAACAGTGCCGTTAAAAACAAACGGAGAATTGAAGATCAGTCCTCAATAAATTGTGCATATCCTTTTCAAGATTATTAAAAATTACAGCACTGTTTCACATTACCTAGAACAAATTTCCTTTGATTATATTATTATTTTCATGTGACACTTAAATGTTGCATACAGAGTTATGTTCCCAAGTGGTTTGAACAAACAATGCGATACTTTTAATACCAAGTAATAAAGATTGCTATAAACTTTCAGCTTTAAAACATTTCCTGTGCAGAACAAAACACCATTACAATGAATTGATACATTTGCAGGTTGTAAAAAAACAAATTTTATTTGAACAAGGTCACCTTGGAGTTCAAGGTCTTTCCTGTGTTTGACAAGACTGATAAAACATGCATGGAAAACAAGCTTCTGTAAGCATACTTTAAATTGGTTTTTATTTCTAAGTTACACAAGTTTGTTGATTTTTTATAGGACTGTATTCAATGTGATTAAATCATGTTATTAAGTTGAAAAATACAATAGCTTGTTTGCTGAAATTATAAAATTAGACAGAATCACATCCTGTTTAGTCTGGTTCCCCAAGAAGCAAAAGGTTCCCTGTCCTTTTTATAGCAAAGGAAAGATGAATTTTTCAAAAATTATACTTTTCAATTGAAATTAAAATTTTGTAGCAATGTTCACATTCCCATTATACTGCTAATTGTACTAGGAATACTTGGACGTCTTGCTCCATGTTCCTCATTTATGGAAAACATGGAGCAAATATACCAATGCCTTTTTTCAGAATATTCTTATTCTTAAACTGGTATTCCTGTATCTTTATACTACAGAGCAAGACTACTCAACATTTTGAATAGTGGTATAAAGTGGGTATTCAAACACTATCAACACCTATTATTGGGTTTGCTTTCCAGCACTGAAACGTATCAAAAATTTTTTTAACTTATCAATTTTCAAGTTTGATCATCGTTTTCCAAGAATATTTTAACTAATCTCACCAAAAAACAGAATTTCAAATGGTCGAGTTATGTTACGACTGAGCAAACCACTAAGTGCACTTTTTGTATAATTTGTATATATGATACCAATTAACATCAAATACAGATGGCTCCAGACATTATATAAGAGTTCTTGTCAATTAATAAGTGGTCTAAGTACCAATATACTTATGAATCTGTCCATCTTTAAAAGGTTTACTTTACATCTTAAAGAAGTACAGAACATAATACAATATCTTGAAGTTAGGTTTTGTGTTATGATCTAAAAATATTTTTCCTAAGACAAGAGAAATGTGCAGAAAATCACATGCCATTGTCGGTATACAGCTGTGTAAAATCCTGCTGAAAACCTAACACCTACTTTTTCGTAAGGAAAAGAGGATTCAAGAAAAAAACAATTGTAATACAAATTGAAAAAACTTTCGAGCCTAATTATGATATGGTGCAAGCCTTGATGTCATCTGTGGGCACAATTACTTGGGATCTATCATTATTAGATTTAATATGATGTTCCTTGGTAGTAATTAACATACAAAAGTTGCCATTAAGTTGCCATTTAAACCCGAGTTCTTGGTCAAACCCATGTGTTGTACAAGCTATAGTAATTGCTGTACAGGTAAAAACAGCACAACTATCAGAACATGCAGTTCTGTTCTGACAGTACTTCATAATTTGACGCCCTAGTCCTTCACAACCATACTAAAATATGTCCATGAAATCAAACATATGCTGCAAGGGCTCAAATATGCAGAACATGTGTGGACCAAACAAAATCTCAGTTTCATTTCAGTTTCCACATGTTTCGCATCATTTTACCGAATGACACCATTAAGGGACACCCATATTTGTTCACTTAGACTAGACTGGCCTTGAAAGTTATACTATGAGGCAAATGCAAAATTTAAATCCATTTTTTTCCATCCGCGATTCTAGGAATTATTTTCTTTGACAATGCAAAATTCAAAATCACCAACAATTGTGTAAAAAAAATTTTTCAGGAATCTCTGGGATTATTTTGAAGAGAAAAAATTTGAAAAAAGATGTGTTTGCAGAACACTACATATGCCCCAAGCGCTTATTTTCTTAGAAATGGAATCTTATATTTTGGTTAGATCTAGAGTTATCTTTCTTTACACTCAAAACATATGGACTAACATTTTGACCTCTGTGACCTTGACCTTGGACCTGACATAAACAATATGCCCCAGATCCTCGATACAGGGGCACATTCGATAACTCCCCCCAATCATAAGAAATAAGAAAATAGTGAAAGCTGTAATGAAGCCAATATAAACTGGTATTATGACTACCGGTAACTAACTGCTAAAAATCAATTTTTCATTAAAAACATCAGGAGTAAGTGCTGTGTATTAGCAGAACATTGTTAATCAGTTTCAAAATACAGTATAAAGACTTTCTGGGACTCTGGTTTTAATCAAAATCCTGCAGAAAACTAAATATTTAAGTCTGCATAATTATCAAAGGGACGAAAACATGTTTGCTTACAAAAATAAGCAGAAAACTTCAACTCAATTATCTAAATAATTATTACACTTAAGAAAATACAAACATTTTTTTTTACTTACAAAAATGCCAGTTAATGGGTCTGTGGTTTTAGTTTACTTGTAATTTTATATAAATTATTCATTGAACCATTCAACATTTCACTACAGAAAACTATTTAATAGTTTAACATTACTAAGTATACCATTTACTAGCACGGTATAGGTCAACAATTTACAGAATTTACTATACTATGGTTTTAAATAGAAACTTTTTCTCAAGGACTATTTTAAGGGACCTTTACAAATCAAAAAAGACAAAATCCGATTAAAACAGGTCCTATTATTATGCAAACAAACATCTTTGTAGTATCAAATTATTGGACATGTTTTATCATGTTTATGTCTGAAAATTAGATAATATGATGCAGGACATTGGAGACCAGAGCTCTCATATGAAGGTAGAACCCCCTATCCCTCGAGTCCAGTGTATGCCCAAAACTTGAGATGAAGTCCAGAGTCCTTTTTTTATTTTTTGAATTTTTAATGAAATTTGAAGTACAAGTACAATATTCTTCGATTTTGCTGTCAGTGGAGTCCATGGAATTGAGTTGTCAAAGTACGCCCAAAATATTGCTTGGGCCATTTTGTAAATAAATAATTTAATCACGGTGGCAGTGAAAATAAATATTTTAATCCTAGTTGTCCTGAAAATTAATAATATTATAAAAATTGCTAATTCAAATGCAGATAAATAATTTTATAAGTTGAAAATAAATATTCTCAGCAGAATTGCCCATTCCCCCTGAAAACCTAATGTTCTTCTCCAAATAAGATTTAAATATCTTGTAAAATTGATGGGTGTTCCATGGAACACTTGTGTTGCCTGCACTACAGAAAGAGCCATTTTTGGCCAAGTGAACCTCTAAAATCTGTAAAACAAAATTGTAAGTATCAGGTGCACAATTAAATCAAGTGATCTACAAATTCTGAAAGGTTGGTTGGAATATGACTTATAGTTTTGAAAGAATACCACATTAACAAACTAAATTAACAAATGAGTTATTTTGGCTCAGTGAACCTCAAAAATCTTTTTAAATCAAAATATTATTAATCTGATGCACAACAACATCAGGTGAACAAGATATCCTGCAGTTTGGTTGGAATCTGACTTATAGCTATGGTGGAGTTGAGGATTAACTAACAAAAATAACAAATGAGCAGCTTTGGCTCCATGAACCTCTAAAATATGTAAAATTTAAATTCTAAGTATCAGGTGCACATCTACAAAGTTTGGTGAAAGTTTGGTTGGAATTGGACTAGCAGATTTTAAGGAGTTTGGGATTCAAAAACTGATAGACTCACAAATGAGCAATTTTGGCTCCATGAGCCTTTAAAATCTGTAAAATCGAAATTCTAAGTATCAGGTGCACATCTACACCAGGTGAACAACATATCCTGAAAGTCTGGTTTGAATTGGACTAGCAGTTTTGAAGGAGTTGCAGATTCAAAACCGACAGTCACAACTGAGCAATTCTGGCTCAGTGAACCTCTAAAATCTGTTAAATCAAAATTCTGAGTATCTGGTGCATAACTACATCAAGTGAACAACATATCCTGAAAGTTTGGTTGGAATCGACTAGTAGTTTTGAAAGAGTTGCGGCTTCAAAAACCGACAGACGACAACGCAGGACGATGACTTAAGACGACAGATAGTAATCCCTATGTGTCGACTCTGCTTACAGCAGGCGACACAAAAATAGTTTCTAAGGTGATACAAAATCCATTTTTTAGCACATTCATGACAAATGATTATCTTTTATTTATTTATTTTTTGTTTGTTTGTTTGTTTGTTTTTAAGGCTTTTTTGAACATCCTTCATGCTATCGTAAATTTTTAGAACGAGTTTTACTCATACAGAGGATGGTACAAACGTACATTAATTAAAAAAAAACTGTAAGATAACGGAATCAACATTTTTTTTCAAGCTTATAATAATATTTTCCTGAATGACATCATCACCAGAATTTATATCAACGGTTTTATTTCATATAAATTTTCTCAATATTTTCAATTTTATACAACAATTTTTTCTAAATTTAATTAACCAAAAAATATTAAGTTTTTCTTACCCAGCTGAATGCTTTCTGTCCCTACATCATTACAATTCATTTTAGACACAACACATGCTTTCATTAATTCAATGAAGTTTTCTCTAATTATTACACAAGAAAAAAACAGTCAGTCAAGTCGATTATCTTTCCGTGGGGGTGTTATCCCAGACAATCAAATAAAAGCCACAATTCCGTATCCATTCAGGTAACAATATTATTGCCGTATTCAGTTTCGCCTAACTGTCATTTATTTGCTGGTAGTTGATAAGTTTTTCAATTTAAACGGAAATATCCCGTCAAAAAAGAACAAATAGTGATCGGGAATCGACAAAAAAATCTAATACAGACTGTGAAATTATTGATCCTTAAGGATACAAGATTTGCATTATATGGTTCGGGTCTGTCGATGAATCAAACCATGCAATTAATTACTCTGTAAAAGATGACAACACCAAAAGCTCCAACACTATTTCAGACTTGAAATGGTGAAGTTTTTTTTTGGGGGGGGAGGGGTGTTCCTAAAACAATTACTGGTAAAATGGATTTGTTTTTGTTTAGTAAAAAGTTTTTGGGGAGCTATTCATTTGTACAATGGAGGAAAATAAAATCCAAAACCAAACATTTTATTAGAAAATAAATATAACACATTTTGTTCACATAAACTCTTGAATTTCTAAATCAAATTACATGGAATACTTAGGTGTAGGGTTGTGTCCCCTTTTAAATGAAGAAACTGAGGATCCATGACACATTGGCATGATTACATTGTCAATTTCAATTCTATAACAAAAGATACCATTCTCACAAATTCCACAAAGTTAGAAAGTTTCCAAAAATTAGACACAATGTTACAATTTCTGTAAAATGGAGTATTTCAAAAATTTTGTTTGGAAGCTTGACCGAACAAGGAGTATTAAATTAAGATGCCATAGAGTGCAACCAACTGGACAGGATGATGATGGACAGTGGTACCCATCCTAAGACTTAAAAAAATATCTGTGTTTCTGGTAACATACTCTTCAAAATTAGGGTCGGGTCGGTCTTTAGGCATATTTTTTTATTTTTTCAAAACTTTTTACATAGACATATAGGGAGTTACTTCTGGACATTAACAGTGCTTCTTTAAGAATTGCCAAAAAAACTTCAGGGTAGGCAATTTTAGCCCCTTAAATCTAAGGTCGGTCCCGTTACCTGAAACACAGATTTTTTTTTTATTCTGCATAAGTTATGAAATTTGTGGCATCATGAATGGAAGAACAAGTGTGCAAATATTTGAATCCTTCCAGAGTACCTGTTGTCACTCTGGGTTTTAGAGTTTACACTGTTAGCGCTTTAGTTTTGAATGTTAAAATTTGAGGTGTTTGTTTTGAGGGTTTGTAGTGTCTTTAATCTTCTGCCCGTTTGCCTTGTCTCTGGACTTTTGATTTGTGTAATCTTGTGCTTTGTTCCTTGGGTATTCTACTGCTGTTGTTTTTTTTAACCACACAGTTCACTTTTGTGCAAACCAGACATTATTTTCACTGCCTATAAAACCCTTACAGGAAAGCTAGCTGCATACATAACCAATCAGTAAGAAACACTGAATATTTTTTGATTGGCCTTCGTTGATTAAGAGAGTCTTTCAACCTTAACCTCAAATGACACAATCCAAATACATTTATTTTTTTAAAATCATTATGAGTCATACTGTGAATATTGAATTAGTTTCTATATTTAATTTCATTCATTTATGTGACAATATCTATCATTTATTGGGGATTTTATACAAATAGTAGTCCAAGAATTTAAAGCTTTCTATATCTGTTATTTAAATCTTNTTCCTGACTGTGTTGAAGACCGTACGGTGATCCCTAGATGCTTTGTTTAACTTGGTGATGGGAAGTTGTCTCCTTGACATTTACCCCATATCCTATCTTTTTCAAATCTGTCAGATTTTTTCCCTTGTTACACGGTAGTTATCTTCAAAGTGTTTTTTAAAAATGTAAAGAAAGGTTGGTTACCGGCATCCTTGTTTGATCTTGTTTTCCCAATGTTTTTTTTAAAGTAATTTTTCATAGTGTTATTTAGGCCATCCTTATTAAGGGGGTAGACCTGGGGAAGCCTAAAATTTTACACTCGTTTAATTTTTTAAAATATTTTCAGTATTTAAACTACACATGTTCGTGTCAACTTGAAGCAATTTTCAACCATTTTTACCGCCCCGTTTTATAGTGTCTAGTGGTCATCAAAGATACCCTGTTTCCTCATTATTTGGTCCGGTGTCGTATAATTCTGGGTCCGCCCAATTCACGTATCCGGCCGGATACAGAATGTTAACATTTTGGGTCCGGGTATCTGTTATTCTGTATCCGCCCGTTTAAGTTTGGGTCCGCCCAGTTTATGTATCCGGCCGGATACAGAATGTTAACATTTTGGGTCCGGGGCAAAAATAATAGATTAAAGACTTATAAACGCTAGATATTACTGAATAATATGAAAAGAACAAAATAATTTTGTCAAGACCAAAACATCAAAAGTTTTCGCTTGCACGTCTCTTCCAAACCAGCTTGCCAGGTTTAAAATAGCGCAACAAAAACTGGCATATTTGATATAATTAAAAGATCACATAAATGAAGTCATAAAATAATAGCAATAAAAACATATATAAGTAAACAACATCTTCGCTAGCCAAAGTTTACAATATTCTCTCCTCTCATCTTCACTGAAGGTGAGAGGAGCGAATTGTAACCCTTGGCTAGCGAAGATGCCTAAATAATGACAACAAATGAAATATTTTTAAAAATAAGGAAAAGTTAATAATTGTTGTAGTTGAACAGCTTGGATATTTTTTGTTGTGTTATATTTTCCCCTTACTTTCTTAAGAAAGTTCTGGGATATTGTTTTCGCCACGATGTGACAGGAACTACTCCTACATTTTTTTGGAATTAGGGTTTTAATTTTGTTATAGAATTGTTGTACATATGCTGCAGATTTGAAATGAGTTTTCGGATTTTTGATATTGGTGTTGATTCACACAAGGAGCCCAAGGTGTCGATCATGACATATGTTACATGTGACGCAAACTCCTCCTACATTTGGATTTAGGGATCTAATTTTGTTGTAGATTTGTTGCATATAATCTTTAGATGCGCAATAAGCTCGGATGTTTGATCTTTTAATATTGATGCAGATTTCGATTTTGACAAAGGTCCCAAGATGTGGATTTTGACACATGTGGCGTGTGACGCGAACTCTTCCTACATTTTTGTTAACTTTCATTTTGTTGCAGAATTGTAATTTTGTTGCAGAATTGTTGGATATAGTCTCTAAATATGCAATAAGCTTTTGGAATATTGAATCCGGTTCCAAATTTGGTAAATTTCCTGAAAATATCAGTCAGTAGTAGTCATAGGCATGGCAAAATAAATTGAGCATTTATTTACAAAATGAACGTGATATCGCTATTAAGCGCCTACAAAGAGAGTCTGAAATTGAAACAATGACTCAGATGTTCTTTAAAATTGTTGAAATAGTTACTCTCTTTCAAATAATCATTATTTGAAGCTCGGATTTTTATTTGATCTATTATACATAAGCATTAATAAACTACGAATACTGTTGCACTCCAGACGACAGAAACACTGTTTTAAATTAAATTATAGGGTGTGTCTGAAAAAAAGGTTCCATTCTTGGATGAATAATCTTTATATCAATGCTGTCTGAAACAAAGAACAATAGTGGATTAGAAATCAATATACAGGAAAGGGGGACTTATTAAACTATTAAACTTCAAATGTTGCACTCCTGACAAACAAGGGTGGATGTATTTAATGACCCACCAGGAGGTGGTGTTGTTATCAAAATATTCAATATCATATTTTCCATATGGAATTAATATTTCTTTAAATTAATCAATATAAATATGTGATTTTTCATACATAGAATTTTTACAGTATTCATTTCTTTGCAGTTTTTCTATTTTTGCTGTTGCACTTCAGACATGGGACTCCAATTGCTAATATTCAGATACTAAATTCCTATCTCAAGATGTTAAACGTTAAGTGAAAAGTCTTACTTTTAAACAGATATCATTATTTTCTATTTCATATGTAAAAAACNTTTTTTTTTACTTACAAAAATGCCAGTTAATGGGTCTGTGGTTTTAGTTTACTTGTAATTTTATATAAATTATTCATTGAACCATTCAACATTTCACTACAGAAAACTATTTAATAGTTTAACATTACCAAGTATACCATTTACTAGCACGGTATAGGTCAACAATTTACAGAATTTACTATACTATGGTTTTAAATAGAAACGTTTTCTCAAGGACTGTTTTAAGGGACCTTTACAAATCAAAAAAGACAAAATCCGATTAAAACAGGTCCTATTATTATGCAAACAAACATCACCATTGAAGAGTTTTTGTAGTATTAAATTATTGGACATGTTTTATCATGTTTATGTCTGAAAATTAGATAATATGATGCAGGACTTTGGAGACCAGAGCTCTCATATGAAGGTATAACCCCCTACCCCTCGAGTCCAGAGTATGCCTAAAACTTGAGATGAAGTCCAGAGTCAATTTTTTATTTTTTTTGAATTTTTCATGAAATTTGAAGTACAAGTACAATATTCTTCGATTTTACTGTCAGTGGATTCCATGGAATTGAGTTGTCAAGTCCAAAGTACGCCCAAAATATGGCTTTGGCCATTAAATAAATAATTTAATCACGGTGGCAGTGAAAATAAATATTTTAATCCTAGTTGTCCTGAAAATTAATAATTTTATAAAAATTGCTAATTCAAATGCAGATAAATAATTTTATAAGTTGAAAATAAATGTTCTAGGCAGAATTGCCCATCCCCCTGAAAACCTAATGTTCTTCCCCAAATAAGATTTAAATATCTTGTAAAATAGTTTCTAAGGTGTTACAAAATCCATTTTTTAGCACAATCATGACAAATGGTTATCTTTTATTTAATATTTATTTTTTGTTTGTTTGTTTTAAAGGTGTTTTTGAACATCCTCAATGCTAACATAAATTTTTAGAAAGAGTTTTACTCATACAGAGGATGTACAAACGTACATTAATAAAATAAACAGCTGCGCCAAGTCGCATGATACGCCCCTCGTCACCCTTCAAAATTTTTTTAAATGATTAAGGTAAGGGGTCTCAATTTAGAAGCACCTATAACTGCCTAATTAAGCTTGATATCCCAATAAGAAATTAATCTGTAAAGTTTGAAGTGAGCTGATCAAAGCACTTATCAGTTAGAAAGCGACACATAAAGAAATTGCCTTAAAATTGACAACAAAGTCCCATAACTTTTGGAAGAAAAATAGAAATTTCACAAAAAAGTATACAGATTGTAAGGTCATCACACCCAATACCTCTACAAAGTTTGAAGTGAATTGGCCCAAGGGTTGTCATGTTAGACCACGATGTGTAAAAAAAAAATGCCTTAAAATTGACGAATAAAGTCCCATAACTCTTGCAAGAAAAATCAAAATTTCACAAAAAATATACAGATTGTGAGGCCATCATACCCAACTATCTCTACAAAGTTTGAAGTGAATTGGCCAAAGGGTTGACAAGTTAGAGGGCGACATGTAAAAAATTGCCTTTAAAATGACGAATAAAGTCCCATAACTCTTGCAAGAAAAATCGAAATTTCAAAAAAAATTATACAGATCGTTAGGCCATCAAATCCAATAAGTCTACAAAGTTTGAAGTGAATTGGCCAAAGGGTTGTCAAGTTAGAGCGCGACATGTAAAAAAATTGCCTTAAAATTGACGAATAAAGTCCCATAACTCTTGCAAAAAAAATCGAAATTTCACGAAAAAGTATACAGATTGTTAGGCCATCAAACCCAAAACCTCTACAAAGTTTGAAGTGAATTGGCCAAAGGGTTGTCAAGTTAGAGCGCGACATGTAAAAAATTGCCTTAAAATTGACGAATAAAGTCCCATAACTCTTGCAAGAAAAATGGAAATTTCACCAAAAAGTATACAGATCATGGGGTCATCATACCCAATACCTCAACAAAGTTTGAAGTGAATTGGGCAAAGGGTTGTCAAGTTAGAGCGCAACATATGAAACGGACGGACAGACGGACAATCGGACATTGGTATACCATAATACGTCCGTCATTAGACGGGCGTATAAAAATTGTAAGATAAAGGAATCAACATTTTTTTCAAGCTAATAATAATATTTTCCTGAATGACATCATCATCAGAATTTATATCAAAGATTTAATTTAATATAAATTTTCTCAATATTTTCAAACTATTATACAACAATTTTCTAAATTTAATTAACCAAAAAATATTAAGTTTTTCTTACCCAGCTGAATGCTTTCTGTCCCTACATCATCACAATTCATTTTAGACACAACACATGCTTTCATTAATTCATTGAAGTTTTCTCTAATTATTACACAAGAAAAAAACCGTCAGTCAAGTCGATTATCTTTCCGTGGGGGTGTTATTCCAGACAATCAAATAAAAGCTACAATTCCGTATCCATTCAGGTAACAATATTATTGCCGTATTCAGTTTCGCCTAGCTGTCATTTATTTGCTAGTAGTTGATAAGTTTTTCAATTTAAACGGAAATATCCCGTCAAAAAAGAACAAATAGTGATCGGGAATCGACACAGACTGTGAAATTATTGATCCTTAAGGATACAAGATTTGCATTATATGGTTCAGGTCTGTCGATGAATCAAACCATGCAATTAACTACTGGCAGAAAAATGACCATACAAAAAGCTCCTACATGTATATATGAAGACTTGAAATGAAGGGAGGAGGTGGCATGTCCAACACAATATTTTTGGAAGCTGTTCATTTGTACAATGCAGAAAAATAAAATCCAAAACCAAACATTGATTAGAAAATACATATAACACATTTTGATCACATAAATTCTTGAATTTCTAAATCAAATCATTTAGAATACTTAGGTGTAGGGTTATGCCCCTTAAAATGTAGAAACTGAGGATCCATGACATATTGGCATGATTTCATTGTCAATTTCAATTCTATAACAAAAGATACAATACTCACAAATTCCACAAAGTTTAAAGTTCAAGAAGTATCCAAAAATTAAACATTCAATTCTATAAAATGGAGTATTTCAAAAATTTTGTTTGGAATTGACCAAATGAGGAGCAGTGAATACAATATAATTAAAATGAGATAAGAGCGCAACCAACTGGCCAGGATGATGACGGATATTCTGTAAAATGGAGTATTTCAAAAACTTTGTTTCGAATATGGTCTGTAAGTCTCCTCATGTGATACCGAGATTTCACGATAAAACTTCAATTTGAAGCTGTTTCACGCGAAAACATGACGTTGGAAGATTATGACGTCCACATTTTTGGTTTAAAACGTCATCTCTGGGTACAATTTATGTACCCTGAAGTTCCAAAATTGAACAAGACTTACAGACCCTATTGACCGTGGGAGGAGCAGTGAATACAATATAATGCAATAGAGTGCAACCAACTGGACAGGATGATGACGGACAGTGGTAACCATCCTAAGTTATGAAATTTGTGGCATAATGAATCGAAGTACAAATGTGCCAATATTTGAATCCTTCCAGAGTACCTGTTGTCACTCTGGGTTTTTTTTTTTAAGAGTTTACACTTTTGAGCATTAAATTTGTGGTGTTTGTTTGTTTTAAGGGTGAGTAGCGTCTTTAATCTTCCGTCTGTTTGCCTCGTCTCTGGACTTTGATTTGTGTAATCTTGTGCTTTGTTCCAATGGTATTCTACTGATTTTTTTTAACTAGATAGACACACACATTTCACTGTTGTGCAAACACATGATCTTTTCACTGCATATAAAACCCTTTTAGGTAAGGTGGTGCATACAGAACCCATCAATAAGAAACACTGAATATTTTTTGCTTGGCCTTTGCTGATTAAGAGAGTCTTTCAACCTTTACCTCAAATGACACAATCCAAATACATTTATTTTTTTTAAAATCATTATGAGTCATACCGTGAATATTGAATTAGTTTCTATATTTAATTTCATTCATTTATGTGACAATATCTATCATTTATTGGGGATTTTATACAAATAGTAGTCCAAGAATTTAAAGCTTTCTATATCTGTTATTTAAATCTTTATTACATCTCTAAATCCATTTTGTTGTCAATGGAAAAATTTAAATAGTTAAATACAAATGGTCTCTATTCTCCTTAAGACTGCCCCCTCTTACAATATTCAAACACTCTATCTGGCACCTTTTAATAAGTATTTGCCCCAAGTAAAGACTGCTTTTGTGTCAAGAATCGACGATTATTTTCAGATGTAAAAGTTGAGTGAAGAAAGGTCAAAATCCTTGTGACCTTTGGACATTCTGACGAAAGACCTGTAGACATTTTCACAAAAAATCTTAAAATAAAAATTTGTCATTTACCGTATTGATTTGCTATACTTTATGTCCAAAGATTTTTTTCAAAAGTGGCTGGTTCTTCCTTGGTCATTTTGTTAAGATCTTGACTACAAAATCTATGTTGCCTCATTGTTCATGATTCTCATTTATTTCTCATTATTATGCAAACATGCAAATTGTTGAAATGGCTACCTGTTAGCTACACTGTAACAGATCTCATAGTAACTGTGATTTCAGTATTTTAATGGCAGCATTTATGATGAATTCTTGTGAAACCGATGCAAAGGATAAGTCAACTTTAGCTGAAGTTCAATATTCATTTGCTTGCTCGATTGTGATTTTGTAAACCGTGAATACTCTATTTGCATATCACTCAATTTCCGCATCCCTTATAGAAAGATTATATTATTGCAGTGTCAGCGACAACAGCTGTTGAAGACATTATTGTCTTTTAATATTTGGTTTTATTTGTATAGGATTAAGAATTTTAAATAAAGAATTAGTTAGTTCCAAAATTCATGACTCTGTATGTGTGCCATATTTTTATTTGGAATTTTACTGTTGCAAAGGAATTAGTGTGACAAATTTCTATCATGATGCATATTTTATAATTTCAAAGAGGACCTAAATTGGGTCCTTGTGTTGTCTTTCAACTTTCCCCTCCTAAAAACAAATGTATAAACTTTAAATATCAAACACGGAAGACCCGTAAATCTGATTCATATTCATTTTCGCCCACATCACCCGAACTTCAGGAGAAACTGAACAATGACCATTATTACATAACTTTGATAAAATTCCAAAATTGGGTAAAATTACTTGAATTTCCATCAAATTTATGTTTATTTACTGTGATTCACACAGTTCCTTTGACAAAGTATTCATTTTCATATCATATTACCACCTACACACTTAACTGTAAAAAGATATGATACTTATTTATGAGGAGTATCAAAATTTATGAAGTTTTAAATTTAATATTCCATATACATGTTGTAATTTGAACAGTCTTGTAAAGGACATATGCAACACAGCTGTAGCGTTTACATATGTCAATGCCTACAGCAACTTTATACCCTTGCAATTACTTTGAAACGATGGGAATTATTTCATTTTGAAAACAAACACTTTTTAATTGCCCAATTTCTTTAATGGGATTAAATTTGTTGCCTTTACAAGTGTCCTAATTTGTCAGATAACCTGCATTTCAGAAATTGAAAGTTTAAAAGAAATCAATCAGGTTTCAAGTTTGCCAGGGTTTGCTTTAGGCATGTTTCCAGTTTTCTAAGACTTCAAACAGTTGTCCAGTTTGGCGGGCTTTGGTTTAGACAAGTTTCCAGTTTGGCCAGGGTTTGGTTTGCACAGGTTTCCAGTTTGGCAAGGGATTGGTTTAGACAAGTTTCCAGTTTGGCCGGGCTTTGGTTTAGACAAGTTTCCAGTTTGGCCAGGGTTTGGTTTAAGCAAGTTTCTAGTTTGGCCAGGGTTTGGTTAAGACCATAGTTGCCAACCTCCGACATTGAAAAATCATGTCATGACATGACATGATATACCAAAAAGCGTGTGAAAACGCGTGACGTACTTTTGGATTATTCTGCAAAATTTATATACATTGTGTAAAAACCAATTTACCAATATAAACTCCCATTGTATTCAACATTTGCCTGTTGTGTTGATTTTAGAACAACCTGACTAGGGACATAGGCAAAAAGTAAGCAAAGATTTTCTGGTCCTTGATGATCCCATGGCCATCATATAACAAATTTTGTAGCTGGCGAGGAGGAAATGGCCTTGAACCTATCTTGACAGATTAGGAGTTCCAACTGAGCCCGAGCTTTTGTATATCAGACTAGACCACTTTCTGTAAATGATCCAACAATATAAATGTGTAAACTGCATAGTCCCCCTACTCTCCGATCACTTTCTTTGACTTTAGTTTATTCATTAAACTCGGACTCCCAAATTTTGTTTTGGTATCACTGATCCGGTATAAAATTTCGTTTTCTCATTGCACTCGTGTCTTTAGTCGGCGTTACCAGCCAAGAAATTTATTGAAACGATTCCAAAGTTTTGCAATTTACTGCACGGTCATGAAAAGTCCGAAGAATCGCGGGAATCGATAGCGCCAATAACCAAAAACATAAACAACGTGTGTGGAAAAGTCCAGAGAATCACGAAATACGCGATATCGCTAATAACCAAAAACGTAAACAACGAAAAGCGTGTAATGGCGTGTGAAGTTCTGAAAAGCGTGTACACGCCGTGTGACAAAATCTTCGCGTGTAAACCGTTGAAAAAGCGTGTGTAACACGCGAAAATCATGTGAGTTGGCAACTATGGTTAAGACATGTTTCCAGTTTGGCCTGGCTTTGGTTTAGACAAGTTTCCAGTTTGGCCAGGGTCTGGCTTAAGCAAGTTTCCAGTTTGGCAAGGGTTTTGTTAAGACATGTTTCCAGGTTGCTAAGACTTCAAACAGTTGTCCAGTTTGGCCGGGCTTTGGTTTAGACAAGTTTCCAGTTTGGCCAGGGTTTGGTTTACACAGGTTTCTAGTTTGGCCAGGGTTTGGTTTAAGCAAGTTTCCAGTTTTGCCAGGGTTTGGTTTTGACATGTTTCCAGTTTGGCCAGGGTTTTGGTTTAGTCAAGTTTCCAGTTTGGTCAGGACTTGGTTTAGACATGTTTCCAGCTTGGCCTGGCTCTGGTTTAGACAAATTTCAAGTTTGGCAAGGCTTTGGTTTAGACAAGTTTCCAGTTTGGCCAGGGTTTGGTTAAGACAAGTTTCCAGTCTGGCCAGGGGTTGGTTTAGACAGGTTTCAAGTTTGGCCATTGTTTGGTTTAGACAGGTTTCAAGTTTGGCCAAGGTTTGATTTAGACAAGTTCAGTTTTTGACAGGGTTTGGTTTAAAAAAGTTTCCGGTTTAGCAAGGTTTGGTTTAGACAAGGTTTCACTACTGTTAAAGTAGAAGACAAGGGTAAAACAATATGCCCCCAAATTTTCGTCGCAGGGGCATAAAAAATGATCACATCATATTTTTCATATCCAGGGAAGCTTCATAGCATGATTTGCTTCAATGAAAGGACATGTGAAATACACATTGAGCTGTGTACGAAACAACTTATGTCAAACAGAATCACCATTTGTGCAGTAGATCAAAGTGAAGGAATGTGTGACATATAGACTGTACAACATCCTCAGAATTCTGTCAACCCTACCATGACAAGGTTACATTCCAACTGGTGATGTAATGCTATAGTTACATACAAAATGTGTTTACTTGTCAATTTTGTGTCTAATGAAATATTTTCACTGGTTATAATTTTTCAATTTTGTGTCTAATATAAAATATTTTCACTGGTTTATAATTTGTAAATTTTATGTCTAATATAAAATATTTTCACTGGTTTATAAGTCTAATATGAAATATTTTCACTCATCATAATTTTGAAACCATGTAAAACTTTGCCTTTTCTTATAGACCAAGATTTGATTTTAGGAATTACTAGTAGACCACTGATATCAAGACAACAATAATGATTTTTACTTTCCTATTGTGAATTTCCCATTTTTTATGCAGTAATGTATCTCGTATATGACATATCACAACTTGTTTGCTAATTGAGACTGCAACATTTATACGCCACATAAGATATATAATGACCTAAAAATCACAAAAGCATGATTTCAATCCCTTTTCCACTGTGATATGACTGAACTACTGACTTGATCACAGTATCATAACAGATGCCAACTGTGGAGCAGAACTCCGACCAGCGTTTTTGAGACACTCGTCTTATTTATGGGGGTTTATGCCATCCTTATCTTTTGAGTTGTTTCTTTAGAATCAATTTTTTTCTATAAAATTGTCTTTTAATACCCCTTACTTTACCAAATTTCATAAAATGTATTTCAAATAGTGTTAAATAAGTACAGAATGCAAGTTATAAGATATGCCGTAATCCATTTCCAACCTTCTGGGAACCAAACCAGCGCTTCCTAATAAACATGGGTAATTATTGAAAATAAACGATAAATACCTCAAATTCAATTTGGGAAAATCGCCTTAGGCCCGACAACATAACTAGGTTGATTTAGTAAGAGCTAACAAGGACATATATCTTCTATAATACTGATAACATAATACAGATATCGTAATAGACTATGATGGACGGAAATTGATTTTGTTGTACGAATTCTGTAGTATGAGCGATATTAAGTGATAGCTTTAATGGCGCTACAAATTACTTCAGAACGAAATTGACAAGTATTCTGACAAGCTGAACAAGAGTAGTTTAAAACAAAGAATGTCGATTGATTTTAATTCTAGTATTTTGTTCTCTTACTAGAGGCTTTAAGAGCTTATTATGATGGCTGGATAAATAGCTAAGGGCACAATTACTTGCTCTTTATATGGGTTTTGTGCAAATAAAACTACTGAATGGGAATTTTCATCTAATTTATTTGGCAAAAGAAAAAAAAAAGATATTTACAAAATGTGTACACCATATTGAGATAATTTCCACACAAGATTAGGCACCAACGATTTGATTCTCCTTTTGGAAAAATTTTCATTTCAGTTTTTGCTATTTTTGGCCATTTTAAAAAATTTTCAGAACTTTTCACAAAAAATAAATAAAAAAATATAATTTTACCGCCTGCCCTTAAATTTTCAAAAAATGTGGATAAGAATCTAGAAATTTTTTTATAATGGCCTAAATTTGAAGTCAGATTGTCATCGCAAAACAAAGCAAAAGTTAAACATATGCCAAGAAATCCCTTATTCGATGTATGATTAGTAAGCAAGAGGAATACTACTTTCCGATTCTCACTTTTTAGACTTCCCATTGACACAAAACTTTATAACGCAATTAATCTCCTTTGTATAATTATATTCACCAATCAATTTCCTCAGCATTAATAGAACTCAATTAATTACTCGGCATGTAGTATTTAATCATGCAGATAGTGACCACTTGGTCAATCATACTTATCAATCTGAGATCTGATATTGAGTGGGTTCTCATTTTACTCAATTAACTTGACAACCAGATTAATATCCAATCTAAATATAGGTCTGTGTTAAATTGTCCAATCCTTAAAGTATTTAACAGTCCGTGGTTTAAAATCAAATACTGACCTTCCAAAAAATCATTGATCTAAATTATGATATTTGAAACAATTTTCCTTTTATTCTGAAATTATTACAGACACATTTTACATTTCAGTAAAGAGAGTGTTTATAGGACTCAGTTCTACTTTCTCGTAATGCTCGGTGATTGCCTTATGTAGAAATTCGTACAAATTCCCCCATTTTTTCATGAATGAAAATAAAACTGGGTCACTCCTTTTAATACTTTTATGATTCAATTCTTAATCATTTTTAATTACAATAAATATAATCCTGGGAATTAACTTTAAGGATTGGTCTTGGAACACATTCAGATCAGCCGATCAACTGTTACGAATATATACCTGGAGTTATTTATATTAAAAATGTTTAGAGGCTAAAGAATTTGTGCTCTCTGCATAAATCAATTTTACACTATTGGGTCAAATGAAGACCAGCGTCCTTGCGACAACAACATATTTTGTAAAGAAATTCTTATTCACAGCATAAATCAATTTTAGATTAAAAGTCCACATGAAAAGCAGCATCGATATGACCACAACATATTATGTAAAGAATTTTTGTTCACAGTAAAAGAACAACAGGATACAACCACAAACCAAACCACAATGAACAGGAAACATTTAGGCAATAGTCGAATCAAAGAAGGTGTGGTAATTGTAAATTTCAAAAACTAAGATGACATCAATTTGAAATTTTTACCATGTTTGACAATTTATTATGTCTCGTATCAAAATCTGTGAAAAGCCAATTCCAACCCTTTGCTAGTTTTAGCATTTTTTAACACAAAGGTATATTTGAAATGAGAAATGTATGAATATACTTGCTCAGTAATTCAGCTTTCACCCATACTAATATGAAGGGGGCCAGACCTTTCCGAGGATCAAGAATGAGAAGTTTGTAAGTTCAGGAATTCGAGATTTCTACAATTTAAGCCTGGGATTTCAGGAAATAAATGTACCAGAAATTGGAGTTTTTATCAGTCTATAAGTTCCTTTGTAGTATGGGATTTTGTAAAAATAAAGTCAGGATTTCTGGATGAGACCTAACCTGCTCCACCTCTAACATTAAACCTGACCAATTTACCTGTCTGATACAACTTGGGTGTCGTCTGCGTCATACTATCTACAGGATTGCTGCCATATTTATATTGGGTCTGCATTTTTGGTGTAAAGTGTCCATTTGTTTTCAATTTAGGTCGCTGTGACACAGATTCACTACTTTGTCGTAAATGATTGGTTGGAGTTCTGTTTACAAAATCTGCAAAGAAAAACACAAGTAAAATATAACACATAAGTTTAATGATATCTATATATCAGACAGATTGCATCCATCTCTGGATCTGCTGGCCCAAATGATCAGAAATAAATGCCCTTTAGTTTTAAGTTAAAGGTCAACAATTCCAGAATTATTGACTTAATGTAATCTATCCATGAGCAATTCACTAATTGAAAATCTCAGAGACTCTGACATGACTTCATCAAAGAGTAAGCAATGATATGACCCTGATGTCAAAGTTAAAGGTCAAAGAGTCAACAATTTTGATGATACCACCAATTTCCTCTGGGTTCAAAATGTAATGCTTTTTGGTATTCTTGAGTTCTTGTTCATTTTTGTTTGTTTGTTTTGTCTTAAATGTAATGCATGGACATACAAATTACTATTGAATGTCTACCAACTTTTGTGGTGGGGAATATAACATCTTGTGCAATAACCAGAAAATGACATACAATATGTTTGTGTCTGTAATAAAATTCAAATACCCTGATTGAATTAAATACCGGTAGGCAGGTTGACAAAATGACCAACAAGTATAAAAACAGTAATGGTGCATTACATGATACCCCTCCACGTTCCACAAAATTTCAAAGTTTCAAGGGGCATAACTCCAGAACCCCTTGGACCTCTGAACCAAAAATCATACTTGGCCTGAGTTTTGTGGTATACAAGTTACATACCAAGTTTGAAGACAATATATTATTTCATTCACAAGTTATAAGTCGGAAACCCTAAAATTCGCAAAATTTCAAAGTTTCAAAGGGCATAACTCAAGAACCCCTTGGACCTCTGAACCCGAAATTGAACTTGGCCTGAGTTTTGTGATATACAAGTTACATACCAAGTTTGAAGACAATATATTATTTCATTCACAAGTTATCAGTCGGAAACTCTAAAATTCGCAAAATTTCAAAGTTTCAAGGGGCATAACTCAAGAACCCCTTGGACCTCTGAACCCGAAATCAAACTTGGCCTGAGTTTTGTGGTATACAAATTACATACTAAGTTTGAAGACAATACATTATTTCATTCACAAGTTATCAGTCGGAAACCCTAAAATTCGCAAAATTTCAAAGTTTCAAGGGGCATAACTCAAGAAACCTTTGGACCTCTGATCCCGAAATCGAACTTGGCCTGAGTTTTGTGGTATACAAGTTACATACCAAGTTTGAAGACAATACATTATTTCATTCACAAGTTATCAGTCGGAAACCCTAAAATTCGCAAAATTTCAAAGTTTCAAGGGGCATAACTCCAGAACCCCTTAGACCTCTGAACCCAAAATCATACTTGGCCTGAGTTTTGTGGTGAAGAAGTTACATACAAAGTTTGAAGACCTTATGTTATTTCATTCACAAGTTATCAGTCGGAAACCCTAAAATTCGCAAAATTTCAAAGTTTCAAGGGGCATAACTCAAGAACCCTTTGGACCTCTGATCCCGAAATCAAACTTGGCCTGAGTTTTGTGGTATACAAGTTACATACCAAGTTTGAAGACAATACATTATTTCATTCACAAGTTATCAGTCGGAAACCCTAAAATTCGCAAAATTTCAAAGTTTCAAAGGGCATAACTCCAGAACCCCTTTGGACCTCTGAACCAAAAATCTAACTTGGCCTGAGTTTTGTGGTAAAGAAGTTTCATACAAAGTTTGAAGACCTTATGTTATTTCATTCACAAGTTATCAGTCGGAAACGATAAAATTCGCAAAATTTCAAAGTTTCCAGGGGCATAACACAAGAACCCTTTGGACCTCTGAACCCGAAATCGAGCTTGGCCTGAGTTTTGTGGTATACAAGTTACATACTAAATTTGAAGACAATACATAATTCCATTCACAAGTTATCAGTCGGAAACCCTAAAATTCGCAAAATTTCAAAGTTTCAAGGGGCATAACTCAAGAACCCCTTAGACCTCTAAACCCAAAATCCAACTTGGCCTGCGTTTTGTGGTAAAGAAGTTACATACCAAGTTTGAAGACCTTATGTTATTTCGTTCACAAGTTATCAGTCAGAAACCTTCGGGGGACGGACAGACGGACAGACAGACACACGGACGGACGGACAGACGGACGGACGGACACACGACTTGGGGTATCACATAATACCTCGCCACTACGTGTGGCGGGGTATAAAAAGGCATTCCAATTGACTTTTTTTGTTTCCAAAGCACAGAACATTTTGTATGGCTTCCTACCTCTTAATACCCATATTACTTGATGATCTAGATGTAAAGTTTTATGCAAATGCGATTTTGTTTAGAATTAGCAGTTTAGAGGATGCATACACTGGGACTTTAGGAGGGACATATTCATAGGAGCAAATAATGTGTTGAACTATAAAGCAGTTTTGTTTGGACAATTTACCATATAGTTGTCAAAGTTGAATTAAAAACCTATCTAATCCCATATGAATATATGAAATTTTGTAAAATATATATCAATTCAATGCATAGTCATACAAACGAAAAGACCAAATTTTTCAACAACTGCAAATTCATGGAAATGCAAAATACATTGTCACTTCACTTAAATAAAATATGCACATTTAATTACACTTTGGTCCATATTTCACACTCGTTTAGGTACTTTTTTGTGCATTCAAATTTATTTCATTCCATTTTACAGTTACCCTTTAATAAAATGAGAAATTTTGTGTTAAAGATATCATTATGAACAATACACCCATTGTTTAAGGAGATATTTTGATGTAATTAATACGGCATGCAGACATTCCGTTTAATATCATTTAATGGACATGGAGAAATAATTTTCTCATCTTTTCATTCTTATGCAAATAAAAATAATCCCAAATGCAAATAAAGAGATTATTTTTCGGCAAAAAATACCAGACAAAAGATATTGATGAATGGCAAATTTAACATTATATGTCATGGTGACATTGCAAATATTAATATGGTATATTTATACCTATAATGTTTTAAATCCTCATTTAGTAAAAAAAAATAATCTGATTTTTATCCAAATATACCATCAATCTGAATATGTTGTCAAATCAAATTACATATGCTCAGAAATAGACCCTTTAACGATAAATGTAAGTATGTGGAGCTTTAATTTCATGGTGAGAACTGAGGAGGTACTGGAATGTGCAATTTTCCGGCAAAATGATGTCAAAGACAGTCAAATCCAGATTGTGGTGTAAAATTTTTAGTGGAAAAGGCATGTACAATTGTACCTACTCAATTCCTGTCAGAAAATAACAGTTATTGAGAAAGGGTCTAATTCATCAAATGAATGCAATTTGCTTTGGAAGTGCAATTCAATGTTGGTCATTTCTAACATCCAGCAGAACATGTGAAAATGGCATTTTTATCAAAGAAGTGTTTATTAAAAATAGCAATTTGTGAAAACATATAAACTTTCATGTACTTTTGAAGTACTTTAATTCGTGGACATCAATTTTCTTGGTTTTCATAAATATCGCTATTTTGTGGGTATTTAAATTTGTGGTTTTGAATTCTGTGCATTACAACTCTGCGGAAAAATGCATTTCGTTGGGAACTTAATTTCGTCGATTAAGCGAACCAGGAAATCAACGAAAATTGGAACCCAATGAACAATAGTACTTTCACAGTATATAGTTCCCAAGTGTTCAAATTTGATATTTGATATCAATTCTTTTTTTTTTATCCAAATGACCAAACTTACTTTTATCACAGATAGGGCATGTTTCATGATTAAACATACACATATAACAACGCTCATGTCCACAAGTATCTATTAATTTCCGTTTCTTTCCCTTGTCAAACGGCATGTGACATATCGGACATATTTCTACAGCTTCTCCATCCATATTTAATTCACGTATCACATCCAAATCTGAAAAAAACAACATAGTCAAATTCAATTTGATTGGTCAAGTATTATTGCAGTCTGTATTGTTGCCAATCTAATTAAGATTAAATCTGCCAATTGTTCCTTACACTCACTGCATGGTAGATCTAACAACACCCCATTTTACTTTCTGTTTCGATAATTTGTTCGAAATCCTCGGCTTTTATCATAAAGCTTAATGTCTACAAAATAATGAAGACTGGATTCTGATTGGTTGATGTCAAAGGTCACAGAACTGAAAGTAAAATGGGATGTTGTTAGATCTACCATGCAGTGACAGTAAGGAACAATTGGTAGATCTATCTAATTTGAATTAGATTATATTGTTGCAGTCTTGTAGGTCTTTATAATGTACAATAAGAATCATCAATCATCATAAACAATTCAAATAAAGTGTATGGTCAATTGTCAAATGTATGAAACCCAGAATAGCAATAGCATAAATCAAACCTGATTTTCTGTTGATAAAGAAAAGTCAAAATAAATTTTACAGGAGATGAGTACAGTAAAATTTTGAATCATAACAGGAAAATCTGAATTTCTGCTTGAAAGTGGAGAAAACTGTCAGATTAGTATTGCTGAAACACAATTGGTTAATATCCTTCAAAAGACAAAAGAATTGCAAGTGCCCGTGCAAGGTTAAATCAAAGTGATTTTTGTGTCTGCATTGAAAGACTCATATGATGTCCAATTAAACACATGTGTTTTATTCATATGGACAAACAAACAGACGGACAAGGTTATAAAACAATATGCCACCACTTTTCGTCGAAGGGGCATAAAAAAGGCAAGAGTACACTTAATGTTCCAGTTGCTTAAAGGCGAAGACAACTAGAGCTGTCGGCAAAGCCAGACTAATACCCCCCACAACTGCATTTGAGTACCAAGGCATGTTATTTTGAAATTTGACCTTTAGCCACATGGTAATTGGAAAGTAAATCTTACAGAAATAAAGCCTGTCAGGACTGAAATTATTCCAATCAGTTCATATCTGGTACATGTACTTCATTTAAAGGGTAATACATTAAATAATATATAATTCGGTGGATACAAACCTGATTTAACCAAGCTTTCGGCACAAAATGAGCAGGGATTTACTATCATTAAGGTCAAAGGTCAAAGTCAAGGTCACAGTGACCTAAATTTGGTACGCGACACATCGTCTTCCCATGATGCATCCACACACCAAGTTTGATAATCCTAGGTGCTACGGTACAAAAGTTCTCCTCCGGACACGGTTTTACTATCATAAAGGACAAAGGTCAAAGCAAAGGTCACAGTGACCTAAATTTGGTATGTGACACATCATCTTCCCATGATGCATCCACACACTAAGTTTGATAATCCTAGGTGCTATGGAACAAAAGTTCTGCTCCGGACACGGTTTTTTCTATCATAAAGGTCAAAGGTCAAAGTCAAGGTCACAGTGACCTAAATTTGGTATGCGACACATCGTCATCCCATGATACATCCACACACCAAGTTTGACAATCCTAGGTGCTATGGTACAAAAGTTCTGCTCCAGACACGGTTTTACTATCATAAAGGTCAAAGGTCAAAGTCAAGGTCATAACATGATGCATACACACACCAAGTTTGATAATCCTAGGTGCTACAGTACAAAAAATCTGCCCGGACACGGTTTTACTATCATAAAGATCAATTGTCAAAGTCAAGGTCACAGTGACCTAAATTTGGTACGCGACACATTGTCTTCCCATGATGCATCCACACACCAAGTTTGATAATCCTAGGTGCTACGGTACAAAAGTTCTGCTCCGGACACGAAAGGGGACGGACGGACAGACAGACATGGTGATTCCTATATACCCCCCAATCTTCGTTTGCGGGGGGTATAAAAACAAATATTTAAATTGGTAGGATGGAAGTTGAAGACACCTTACTGTGTGTTTTTTGGTTTTCCTTTATCCTATATTCCTGTAACCACAACATGACCACAAGCGTCTCTAATGTTTCCTAGTCCATCAATCTTTGGAGGAAGTTGTTAATGTTATTCTTTCCTTTATTCAACGTGTTCAGTCATCAATTCAAACATTTTAAATGTCCAGTAATTCATAAATTAACTTTTTAATTTAAAGTGTCTGGCACAGATAAGATAAATATGAACCTGATGCATAAAATATGCATATGATCCAACTTTAAAATCGTCCTGCATGCATAAGATTCAATTCACAAATACATATATGGCAATATCCATTTAAATTTAGGTATCACATCATAATAAAATCATGTATAATTAGAGTTAAATTCTCTCAGGAAATTATTCTTCGGCATTATATTTCAATACACAGAAAATATCGTCCATAATAATGGTACAATTCAGTATTATGTATCAGTCTGCTTCANGCCAAAAAAAATAATAGGTCCATTGATGTTTTGTCCTTTATAGATAAAACACCAATGGAAAAACTCCATTTGAATTTTATTAAAAATATACTTGGAACCAAAAAGAGCTCCACTAATATTATAGTTCCTGAGGAATTAGATTTATTGCCAGTTGAAAGTTTCATAAAGTCTCAAACACTAAGCTATCTCTCTAGACTTAACAACGATCAACTGAATCCTCTTCTCAAAGAGGCTTATCAGCTGGCAAGAGATTTTACACTCTGATGGTATTTACTCTTGGTTCACATATGCATCTAGCATTACAGAAGAAATAAACTTTGAATTTAAAGATCTAAGTGAATGTAAAACAGAAAAACAAACCAAAAAATTTAAAATGTTATATAAAAAATTCTGTCACAAATTATTATCATTCATTGATTAATGAAAAAATAAATAATCTTAAAGAGGAAAATAAAAACTTTCATTATAAATTTTTCAAAATCACGAAAAACATGCCCGAATTTTACCTTTCACATGCAAAAAAAGAGATTCGAAGACTTATAACTAAATTCAGAGTTAGTGACCATATGTTGTTAATTGAAGAAGGGAGGTATAAAAACATTCCAAGATGTCAAAGACTATGTAAAACTTGTAAAATTATAGAGGATGAGTTCCACTTCTTTTTCAACTGTAAAATTAATTCTTCATGTCGAAAGCAATTTTTAGATTACTATCAGTGTAATATAACACATTTTAATTTACTAAACCAATTAGACAAACTTGTTCTTATTCTTAATCCGTCAACACCCGATGATAATAAAACAGTGGTATCTTATATACAGCAGTCATTAGAACTGAGGAAAGATGACCCTCATACTGTTTTAGTATCAGAATAATAATGTCTTACTTTTTCATTTTTGTTCATATTTGTTATCATTGTTTAAATGTATTGTTTAAATGTCTTTGCTATAACCAAATAGTTTTCAATAAAGTTAAAAAGTAAATCCCTGGTCATCTGTTTTGACTATAAATAATTTATCAGATATGACAGCCGTGTTAATAGGGCATGGTGACAAATACATTAGGCAAAATTACATTCCTATCTATTTATAATTTATCATGACACTTACAAGTGAAAAATTGTGCATTCATAATAAACTGCACAAAATAATGGGTGTTGTCACTTAAAATACCAATGATAATATTTCTCAACTTCCATTCATATTTTAGCATACTCGAGCCATGTATTAGGTCAAAAGGTCATGATAAATTGTACATGGCTTCTGTATAACATGTATAACCATGTCAATTAAGTTGTCAAATGTTTTTTAGTGTATCAAAATACCATAAATGTTATGACCCCTTTACCATATGTACATGTTATTTCTAAAGAAGAAAGTGGGTTATGGGGTAAACGACAAGACATGAAATTGAACAACCTTCTTGATTATCTGATCATTAGGGCTTTTTCAGTGGCGGATCCAGACTTTCTGCTAGGGGAGACCTAAAATGGAATTTAAAAAAAAAATCCCTGAGAATTCAAAATATTCTCCAACCTAAGGGCCCCCCCCAAATCCGCCATTGTTTTTAGTGATTATTTGATTACTGTGTAATATTCAGTGGTTAAATGATTCTTGATTATTTGATTACCATGATATTTTGCAAAAAGTCAATGATTACATGATTCCCTGGTATCCCCTTGTCTAGTCAAAATGAAACCATATCTTGATAATGGCGATTTCCCAAATTTTGAAATATATTTTCCATTTACCATATTTCTCAACAATTTAATGTATTTTGTAGGCCAAAATTAAAGTCTTTTTGCCACTTCAACATCAACGATTTTCTTTATCTCAAGAAATCGGATCTACTTCAGTTGTAAATTTCACCATTGACATCACTGTAGGGGGTATGTAGAATTGACATAACTATTTAATAACTTAATTAGAGCACCTTGCTTTACCTGTGTTATTGTATATTAAGTCATTAACAACTTAATTACAAGTGGTAGATGTACTATCATAATGTCGATTTGACATGCTTAAAAACCTGGTTCAACAGGTGATTTTGACCTTCAGGTAAATCAGTTTGACTCCCATTTTCATATTCACAAATACACATTCAATTTCTTGTTGCTAGTATTTCAAATAATGCTGAATAATTACGTCAAAAACACAATTTTTTATTCATTTTTAGAGACAGATACTTATTTTTGTGCAAGTTCTGTTTGTCACTCAAACAAAATTTCAGATATGTTAAAAATAGTAATGGTGGATTACATTTCACAAAATTTGGAAGTATCAAGGGGCATAACTCCAGAACCCTTGGACCTCTGAACCCATATTCGAACTCGACCTGAGTTTTGTGGTGAACAAGCTACATACCAAGTTTGAAGACTGTATATCATTCCATTCAAAAGTTATCAGTCGGAAACCTTCGGGGGACGGACGGACGGACGGACGGACACACAACTGAGGGTATCACATAATACCACGCCACTACGTGTGGCGGGGTATAAAAACCAAAAAATTCACAATTCATTTAATTTCAAAGCAAGTTTACAACAATATAATCTTTCCCCATTTACCTATGATATGACCTCCCCCTTTGCATTTTTGAGCCCCATGCAATACGAAAACATTTCCCATTTCCTTTCTTTTTCATATTCATCCGAGGGCATAAAAAAGGAAATGTCTCATGTATATTGTGAGAAATCTTATGGCACTTTGGCCTCACTCACGAACCCTATATCACAAAATTCTTTGGGGGTTAAATTTAAATTATAGTTACTTTTGTCAAAGTTGCATCTTTTGACTCCAACAGGTGTATGTAATAAATAATCATGGGACCTGCAGGTAAAAAAGTACACAAATTAATAATAAAAACTGTATTTTTGTGTTGTAAAATCCTGAAGCATGCAGACAATTGGACCATTAAAAGGGAGGATGCACTTTTACAATTAAATGAAGTTTCACTTACCTTTTCTTTGTGAAACAATTATCCCAACCAACACATACTGACCTACATAATGCTACAAGCTGTTGGGAGATTTATTTGATTTCCATATATCCCCAATGTTGAATTAATTGATCTACTAATAGTCTGATAAACATAAGTGTCAATAAGGCAATATGTCAACACTTCTGTCTATACCAGATGTTACAAATATCCAATATGTCAAGCTACAGCAAAATTCTTAGTTATTGACCCCCCTTTTTACCATCTATAGTATAAACTTCCACCAGTTCATATCATAAAACATATCTTAAACTTTGATTTATGAGAAATCATAACTTATTGTCTTCACACATATTGAATTTTTGTGCATTTTAAATCCAGGAGAAAATAGAAAATTATTTCTTGCAAGTAGAAAAAAATATCTTACAGTCCAATTATCCCCCTTAGTTATGCAAGATTTCTATTTTTTCTTCATGCACATCTTTATATGCTGTAATCCTACTAACCTTATCATAGATGACGCTTACAAAGTTAATAGCATGTGCCATGGCAGTCGAGTATGAGCAGAGCTCTTGGCTGGGTTCCCGGAGGACGGATCAACCAGTGACAATTAATTCCTTTCCATGCTTTTGTCTTCTTCAAGGGAATATACATATCATGTGTTCTACTATATTTTTACAACATCCATTGAATTTCAAAAAAGGTCCAATTGTTTCCCCTTATTC
Organism: Modiolus philippinarum; assembly: GCA_002080025.1. NCBI lineage: Eukaryota > Metazoa > Mollusca > Bivalvia > Mytilida > Modiolidae > Modiolus > Modiolus philippinarum. The sequence continues at coordinate 44,351 of MJUU01061528.1, read as the reverse complement.
ATATTTTCTTTCATGCACATACTGGTAATCCCTGGATAAATTAAGTTTCAAGTATTCTGTATTGGAGATGAGCTTGTCCAAGTCACTAACAGATTCATACAAAAGCATCCCCAAGTCAGATTATCTCCTCTTGATTTTGCTAAACAAAAATTATTTTTTCTTCATGCAGATCTTCCAATGATGTACGACATTTGGGATAAGTTAAATCCATCAATCCATACAGTTTGGGTTTGCCTCTACCAGAAGGCAGTAGGATATCATATAAAAGGCCAACTGACAGATGGACAGGATGATTTCCATTCCCTAAACTTTGATTGAGATGGAAAACTTTGATTGCGGGAGATATATTAATTAGCTGTTCTCCATTAAATTCATTTTCATATAACAGAACACTGATCACATTTTTTTTTTAATGATACCAAATTTTAGATCTTATAAATGCCCCTGTGAAAAAAACATCCTAATACTGTAATTTAAAAGGGATATTTTTGCTTGGTTTAAATTTTGTGATTTTGATTCCTAAACCTATTCGCAGGGTTTTATTTTTGGAGATTCTCATTTAACTTTCGTTACGTTTGTTATAAAAACAAATGTACACCAGGGGAAATTTTTGCAATTATGTGCAAATCGCGAAATTATTGAAAATTAATTCCTCATGAAAATTTCCCAGTAAAATACACTTACCAAGATGGATACAGTAAAACTATCCACAAAGTTAATTATACACAGATAGCCTATAGTTAAAGAATTTTTTTAGATATTTGTTCCAGAGAGTTTATCAGGTCAAAACACCTACCAACATGTGATTGTACCCTCCTGTTCAATTCACTTTAACATCAAATTCATTTTATCCATGTTTAACTTGTTAATTTTCTGCCGAAGAGAGGTTAGCCGTGAGCACTTTGAAGTTAAATTTATACATAAGTAAATGTTTAAAGTTCAAAGTGATCTGAACATGTGACAAGACAAACTGAGCTTGAAACACTCAACCATCCATGTTTATAATACTAAGTGGACATGGTTATTAATAAGATCTGAAAATGTATACATTTGTATTTCTGTTGTGTTAAATATTATCGAAACAACATAACAAGGGGATTTTCATACACATATATTTAAAAAATCTTTATGGCACCATGCATGAGGAAGCACAAGCCTATTTGCAACTTCATATACTATGCATAAATATTACTTGCCCTCCCAGTAATCAACTTGCCCTTCCACATATAAAATTTAAGATAAATTAAATTTCAACTAGACAAGCGGATAAGTCAGCATCAAATTAAATTGCCATGTGCAGATTTTACTTGCCACAGGAGAGCGGGAGAGTGCTTAAATCGAACCCTGCTATGTGACCCCTCTTACAGGGGCCACCGAAACACTACTCTTGCTAAGTTAGATTCCAATTGGCCCAGCAGATTCAGAGGAAAAGTGTTTTCCCCTTAAGGTACAATATAAAATGATGGTCCCCGCTGGCAGCCATCTCTAATAAAGTGCAAAGCTTAAAAAGATGTTTTACAAGGGACAATCCAAGGACTATTGTAGCAGGTTTGGCTCCATTGTTTGAAAGAAAAGTTTATGCCAGATGGAATATGGACAGACTCGAAGTAAACAAATTAAGCTCAAAGAAATGGCAAGGAATATCAAAACCAACTGTAGTGCAACCTTGTCTAAACCAAACATTAAGTGAAGGCCCCTTGTATCAATTTATATTTATTTTGAACCTGTGTAAATGGAACACCTGTCTAAATCTTGAGTGTCAGAGGGTTTCAGTTTTATTTCGACTGTATATTATATTTGAATGGCTGCATGAAATTTGAAATGAAGGCAAATATTAGAACATTTTATTTATATTGTTTGCATATGAATTTTTGATAGAGGAATTTTAGAAGCGGTACAAAGTCCACAAAATGTCAATATCAAATTGAATAAAGTTTTATATTAATTTCATCTCTAACTCTGGTTAACACTGTGTAAACATTTGAATAAAATACAGAACTTTTAATATTTTTTACAGATCAATATACATGTATTAACCATTCCTGAATTTGTGTACTATGAAAGCATTTTTTATAAGATCAATATATGTCAATTTCATGGACATGGGCAAAAATATATAATGCATGGACAATTCCATTTTTCTTAAAATAAAAATTAGTCATAAGTCTTTAACATTTATATTGACTTACAATTAAACCTGTAGTAGGCTTTTTTTTTGTAACAAGAGGCTCTCAAGAGCCTGTATCGCTCACCTGGACCATAGCTGACATAGATAAAAGGCATTTCCAATAGGAAAAACGAAAAATAAAATTTAGCAGAATACTTTTTTTTTCTAAAATTACAGTATTCTTGTTTGGTTTCCATAGCAACCGAAAGATCCACCATCCATTTCAACCCATAACAGAACACCATTCAAAAAAAATTTGGGCAGGGGTTCCCCTTATAATTAAAGTAATACATAGTGCTGAAATTAAAACATGCAGACCACTTTTCAAATAAAAATTCAAAAATTTGGGCAGAGGTTCCCCTTAAGGGGGTAGACCTGGGGTAGGAGGAGATAACTCCATTTTTCACTTTTTTTATTACTTACACAAACAAATAGAATCATTACAATAGGTATTATCAAAATTTTTAGATTGTAAAAAAAAATTCTACACAGCACATAAATATTAATTTTATCATGAAAACAAATACCTAACATCCAGTTGTTTAAAATGAGTGCATTTTACTTTACATTTTTGCAATGCTGTCCAAAGATAATGAAAATTTGTAAAAGTCGGATTTCTTCCAAGGGAGGTAATTTATAGCACAGATTCAGCAATTTTATTGATTTTTACCCACTTTATTCTAAATTAAGAAAAATTGGGACGGTAGAATTTTCTAAAATTCTAATATGTCCGACATGTACTAGTTTTCTTTCTATTCTCAGTTTTTGGTGAAAATTAAACGACAGAATTTCTTACAAGAAGTGTTTAACAGTGATCAAAACAGAGTAGAATTTCCAGCCTATATCATTCAGAACACCCATGTATTTCAGTTCAAACTAGTTAAATTTACTATCATTATTCGTGCTTACTTTCACACATGTCTAAACTACAGAATTTTGCATTTGAAATAATTTTAAATCAAATAACAATTTAATTAGAGCCAATTTTATACACCACAATCAAGTCCTGAATGGACCAAATAATATATGGAAACAGGGTTTCTTTGATGACCTCTAGACATAAAACGGGACGGTAAAAATTGTTGAAAAGTGCAGAAAGTCGACATGAACATGTGTGGTTTTAATACAGAAAACATAAAGAAAATTAAACGAGTGGAAAATTTTAGGCTTCCCCAGGTCTACCCCCTTAAAATCTAGGGCCAATGTAAAAACTATGTTCCAGATGGTGGCCATCTTGGATGAGGTACTGACCTACCAGATATATTTTTTGGATGGGACCACCTAAGGACCATTGTGGCTTAGATTGGTTCTAATTGGACTAGTAGTTTCTGAGAAGAAGATCTTGGAATGTATATTCCATAGGGTCCAATGTTAAAACTATGTTCCCGCTGGCGACCATCTTGGATGAGGTACAGACCTGCCGGATACCTTTTTTAGAAGGGACCATCTAATGACCATTGTGACTAAGTTTGGTTGTAACTGGATTGGTAGCTTCTGAGAAAAAAATCTTTGAATGTCTTTCCCATAGGGTCCTATGTTAAAACTATGTTCCCCGCTGGCGGCCATCTTGGATTAGGTACGGACCTGCTGGATACCTTTTTGGGAAGGGACCATCTAAGGACTATTGTGACTAAGCTTGGTTATAATTGGACTGGTAGTTTCTGAGAAGATCTTTGAATGTCTTTCCCATAGGGTCCAATGTTAAAACTATGTTCCCCGCTGGCAGCCATCTTGGATTAGGTACAGACCTGCCCGATACCTTTTTTGGAAGGGACCATCTCAGGAC
>MJUU01061528.1:8221-31759 GCA_002080025.1 Modiolus philippinarum | reverse complement strand
ATATATATATATATAAGTATCTGTGTAATATAATTATAACAACACTAAAATGTAAATTGATGTTAAATTTACAGCAAATTTTCGCCTTTCCTCAGGCTTCGTCATGCTGATTAATACTCTACGTACGTGTTTGCATGTGCGATAAAAAAAGTTTTTGTTGGTTTGATGGAAAGGCGAAACTTTGCTGTAAATTTAACATCAATTTACATTTTAGTGTTGTTATAATTATTTTACACAGATACTTATATTATTCCTATTTCTATTTAATTGTATCAGCCTTCTGTTGGCAGATCCGACACTCAAATTAAGTCAACGTATATATACTGTCTATAAATCAAGTCAACGTGGAAACTTGCCCATCTCCCCGGATTTGCGAATATTTACGCTAATGCCTGGGCCTACAAATTTAAATATAACGGTCTATGGTAGGAACCCAACGGGGTTAGACTCAGATACATGAATATCGAGATTGCCTTCCCACCGAGGGATTTGGCTGTTCTTCGAATGCACAGACAGTACAGACAGATTACACTGCTCCCGCCATCTCTGTGTGAGTCCAAAGGGATGTAAAATAGAATGAACTACAAATTTATTTTGACACGTAATATGAGAAGTATATTAATGAACCGAAAATTGAACATGTTAGTGGTGGTCCAGTGCTAGCGTACCAGACTCTTAACCCGTAGAACCTTGACAGAGAGGGTTCGAATCCCACTGGAATCAACAAAAATTTAATATTAAATATTAAAAGACTCAGACACTGAATCTGAATTGATAAAAACAGATGAAAAATACATCACAGGCAGATGGTTCTAGCCAAAATGATTGATTTCATTGTATTTTTTTTAATCACGTACCCAAAATTGCAGTTTATTTATCTTCTGCATATGGCCATTTCGACAACAATATGTCTCATCAGTGCAGATTATATCAAAACAACTGGAAAACCGAATAAAAACGAAAGATTTCTAAGTGTCATTTTCAAAAAATTGAAATAGCCCACATTTTGATATATATGTTACAGGGCAAATTGGAATCCAGGAGGATCCGGAATCATCCTAGGGTAAATTGGAATTCTGATTTCTCCTAGGACAAATTGGAATTCTGATTTGCCCTGGTTTTAATCCAGTGTAAATTAGAATTCCAATTTCTACCAGGTGAAATTGAGATATCCAGATTTGCCCTAGGAGGATTTTGGATTCTACTGATTTTCTAGGACGATCCAGAATCATACACGTTATAATTGCTAGGAGGATTCTGGATCCTTCTATTATTTAAAACCAGTTAAAATTCTTTTATTAGCTAAATTAAAATAAATGAAAACAATGAAAATCTAATATCTATTTTACAGCTGATTCGGCTTAGCATGTTGCAAGTAAATTACCTATCTTACTATCTATGTTTGGTTCATTGTTTGGTTTACCTATGAATGTGTATTGCTTTTTAAACTCAGTCGTCCAATCAGAAACCATCTTTAAATGACTTTACTTAGTCAACCATGAGAGTCACACCTTCAGGTGAATTATAGGCTATTCCAGATTGTATTAGAAAGACAACCATAATTTGTAAGCATATCTTGCTTCATGGACATATATTTTCAAATGTAAGAAATCAATGGTGGCATTTACTTTAAATTAGTCAAGATTACTTAGTATTGAACCAAAAGTATTTGTAAACAAAAAATAATAGCACTGCAGACCAGGAGAGGCAAATTATATCTAGTTAATCCGCAGGCTTCAAACCAAATATGAAAACTTTATTTCATATAAAAACTGCATAAAATTGTGACTGACAGACAGACAGATTGATGGACAGATACCTTTATCAATGTATACACGTATTAATTACATACAGGTATTACTACTGCTACGATCAACCAAGTGGCAAAACTTTCACTGAATCAAAGTCATGATTTACAACCCACGCCTACATTCTATTACAAATGGACAGTTATATTATAATTATGTCCTTCGTCATTCAATTGTTTTAGTATTTAGTTTTCATATATTAAAATGATGTGCAATACATACTTCTTATAACAAAACCAAAAACTTTTTTCAGCTATGAATGTCAGTAATATCCAGAATCCTCCTGAACAAAATATCCAGTATTATTCTGGATCATACTAGAAATTCAGTAGGATTCAGAATCCTACTAGTATAAATCAGGATATCTCAATTTCTCCTAGGAGAAATTGGAATTCCAATTTGTACTGGATTAAATCCAGTACAAATTGGAATTCTGATTTGTCCCAGTAGAAATTGGAATTCCAATATATACTGAATTAAATCCAGTACAAATCAGAATTCTAATTTGTCCCAGTAGAAATTAGAATTCCAATTTGTACTAGGAGGATTCCGGATCCTACTGGATTCCAATTTGTTCTGTAACATATACATATCAAACAAAAAAGGTTACTATTGTATACAATGTGTCTTTTTAACGACCGCAGATACGATTTAGAATGTAAGCTTGGGTGTAAACTTTGACTTCTGTTCAGTAAAACTTTTGCCACTTGGTTGACCGTAGCAGTATTTTTCACCTTCAGATAAAACTGAAATGCAATATAATCTCTTCATCAAGGTGTGAATTTTGCCTTGGGCATTTTGGACATTTTACTACATGCATCAATACACATCCTTAGGCTTAGCTGACTTAGGTAAAAAGTTTGCAAACTTTGATAGAACGTGGATACCTTAAATGGCTGTAAGTAAAAACTAACAGTAATGGCAGATTAAAACAGTACAACATATTTATATCTTTTCTGTAACTCAAACCTTATTATTGCAACATTTCTTCAAATTGTTCAAGTGATATTTTGTGGAACAAGTAATTTTAGCTTTCGAACGTGAGCACCTGCCGCCTCGACTGTGTTGCACAAACAACGTCAAAGAAATTAATTGTAGATGAAATCTTCAGAAAAAATCAACCACATAATTTCAAAGAATTTAAACGTCAATTAACTTTAACTGATGTTTGTATAACACAGTCCTGAAAGTAATACATTCACTTTTGCAATTGCACATAAACGCAGACTGACAATCTTGATTGATGGGGTGGTGTTTTGATTTTTAGAAAATAATTTTTCACTATGCCATTTTTAAAAAAGATTCTATAAATGGATTTAGAATCTGTTACTACTTTGAATTCAAAGATCTTACATGGAAGGATGTTAGGGTTAGTACTTGAACTATCAACTTTAAGGATTTTGATACTTACAAAGTCACCCAAGTTACAATACCTTTTAGAAATCTACTTATATCTTATATTGAGATGTTGTTCATTAACTATATTACATTTTTTAATGATAAGTCAGTAGGATCCGGAATCCTAGGGCAAATCTGGATATCTCAGTTTGTCCTAGTAGAAATTGGTACTCCAATTTACGCTGGATTAAAACCATGGCAAATCAGAATTCTAATTTGTACTAGGAGAAATCAGAATTCCAATTTGCCGTAGGAGGATTCCGGATCCTCCTGGATTCCAATTTGCCCTGATATATATATATATATATATATATATATATATAAGTCTAGAAGATTGTGCAACGATATCGATAAAATATATAAAAGTTGTTACAAATAATGTGACAAAATTTTCAGCCAACAAATGACTTTCATCAGTGTCTTAAACACGCTAAAATGTAANAGCGATTGATGATTACATAACTCAACAAAACATCGAATGTCAAAAATATTTTTCTTTCACACAGGTAAACAGAAAATGTAGCTTTATAATTATAAGTGTACACATAACGTCAAATATTTTTTACATACAAGTTTGAAATGAAGCATCTTACAGTTCAATTAACTAAGACAAATTGATAGTCTCAACTATAGAAATGAAAAAATTATAATAAATAAATAAAACTTTGGCTAAGTATAAGATACATAAGAACTCGAAGATACACTGTTAGTTGACTTTATAGGTCTATTGTTTTCTATTTATTCCGCCAGGATGTAAAACCCGGAGTTCTTTAATCCAAAATCCTTCTCGGTCTTCACGTTGGGAATCACTCCATTGACCGTTCTGTTCAATGATGAGGATTTTCATTCTATTGAAATCCTCGATACTGTGGTCTGACAACCTGAAGTGTTGACTCACGGGCAGAAGTGGCTTTTTACTAAGGTCACTTCTGTGTCCATTCAGTCGTTTGTGGAATGGTTGCTTTGACTCGCCCACGTATTGGAGATTACAAACGTTACACTGCAGCAAATAAATAATATTTGTGCTTTTGCAATTTGAAGTGCAAAATATTTTGTACCTTTTTGTAGTAACCTGACTGGTAAACGAGGACGAGGTTTGCATATGTCTACAACATTTGCAGCGCCTGTCTCCACAAGGGTGACTGTTCCCTGTGGTACTGGTAGTATTAGACACTACTGCTCGTACCAACAAGTTCCTCAGGCTGTCTTGTTGTTTAAATGCAACCAAAGGAGGCCCGGGAAAGATTTTGGACAATTTGAGACTTTTTTCCACAGATGTAGTTTTATTTATTTATTATAATTTTTTCATTTCTATAGTTGAGACTATCAATTTGTCTTAGTTAATTGAACTGTAAGATGCTTCATTTCAAACTTGTATGTAAAAAATATTTGACGTTATGTGTACACTTATAAATATAAAGCTACATTTTCTGTTTACCTGTGTGAAAGAAAAATATTTTTGACATTCGATGTTTTGTTGAGTTTATGTAATCATCAGTCGCTTTTACATTTTAGCGTGTTTAAGACACTGATGAAAGTCATTTGTTGGCTGAAAATTTTGTCACATTATTTGTAACAACTTTTATATATTTTATCGATATCGTTGCACAATCTTCTAGACTTATATAATTATTTTGTTTGTGCTGCATTGCCCTGTATCGACGATCCGATATCCATTAAGTTTTCTAGTTGGTAGTTTTCTCAGACTATATATATATAGTAAGTAAAATCAACCTACTGATTTGATGACGGAAAATGTCGATCGACCACGAAACAATAATACAATATTTTCCCTCTATACTGCCGAAACTCGGGAAAATAGTGTCATTACTTGGAATGTCCAAAATATCAAAATGAAAGAACACAACTCTTTGCTTAACTAGGCAATATTAATATTAACATTGAAATTTTACCATTTGGTAATGATGTTTTTTCAGATGAACAAAATTCTTTAATTTTGAAAATGTACGTATTTACATTAGACAAACCAAAAGATTTTGAACAGGTCATGTCAGAGATTGTTTAATACATTATTATACTTTTGTTGCACATGTATTTATAAATATATAATTTCTTTATCTCAGCTGTGCTAACTGTTTGCCAAATCCTTTTGTATTTTTCGAGAAACCAAAATGTCAGTTAAACCGAATTTGTAACAGAAGGTACACATCATTGGTTCAGGAGAGATGGGTACCTTCATGTGTAACGGACGGATGCACAGATTGACGGACGGACAGGCGGAAAACCCTATCACTATATACCCCAATTTTCAAGTAGGGGTACGAAAATATGGTTCCTAAAACAATTGTCGAAACAACTATAGACACCTTGAATAATGATCCGTCTATACAGTATTTAACTCCTTCACTGTCTTCTCAACCAAACAAACAGTTCCCATGTCCAAAATGATATGTAGTGAATCAATCTCTAGACATTGTTGGTGGACGGGTGTATCATAACGCATGTGCTTATCAAAGGTACAATCGGGCTAAAATGCTGAATTAGTACACGACTAAAATAATGATTTCTCCCTTTTAGAATTCTTTCGTAATTTTGAATTCTTTCATAGTGTTAAGGAAAGTTACGATCGTCAGTTATCGAGAAATCTCTAATGTCTCATTATTAGCTAGGCTATGGAATAGCCTAGCTATATAGGTAGTTCTTGGGGTTAAGTGAGGAGTACGCTTGCGAAGTGAGGAGAACGCATGCACTGAAGATTATTGACCAATAGGAATTTCAGATTCTCGAAAATCAAAATGGCGCCCAGTTCCGTCCTGATAAAACGGGGCGGGGTTTAATTTTTCTGTTTCCTTGTGGAAGTTGAAAAGTATTATAAACATTTACTATAGGTGGTACTGGGAACAGGTTTGTAGAGTATGATGGGATTGGTATTGCAATATCGCTTAGCCAGATTTATAAATAAAGAAATGATGAAAAGAATAAGAACAGTAATGTATAAATTTAAAACCAGAAGTTAATAAATAAAGATGAGGTATTGTGCAATAATCAATAATATACAAATACTATAAATGACTTTTCAATTGTGTTAAACAAAGCGTGATTGTAGTTTATGGAGATACTTTAGGCAATGGAGAACGAAAGGTGGAAAGAGATAGAATTGGGTTTTTTGCGGAAGAATAAAGAGCTACCGGTGTTTATTTGTGTGTGCTGTAAAAGGTTTATGTTTCGAAGCCAAGTACACGAGAAAGAATTTAATGCAAAAGATGAGAGGTTGAAAGAAATGTTAAAAGGAGAGAAGCATATTGTGTGTAAAACGTGTAACTCTTATCTGTGTAAGGAGGCAATACCTCCTCAAGCAATGATAAATAATTTAGAAATTTTGAAGAATTAAATACGCTAGAACAACATTTAATTTCTCCAGTTTTACCATTTTACAAAATTGTGATTTTACCTAAGAGTGATCAGCGAGCTGTACATGGTCCAGTTGTGTGTGTAAAATCCGACATGATAAAAATAACGAAAAGTATTGATTTGAGTATACAAATACATCATGAGCCACCACACCCTTGTCAAGCAAACACGCGATTTTCTAACCAATGCTATTTCCATAGCCTAGCGTATCGTTTTTATTTCATAAAAACCATTATCCGATTTATATCATCCACTTATGTTTATAAAGTCCCCTCGTGTTTTCTAGTTTAATTCATCAATATTATCTGGAATATTAAAATTATAATTGACGTAATCATTTTCACCACTATTCATATTCATGAAATATTCATGTACCTCTTCAATTGGATATGTACAAGATACTGTACATTTCAAACAAAAGAAGTGGCCGGTATTGAATCTGGGAGGTTTCCTTTTTCACACGAGTGCACAGGTGAAGGCCGAGGGGGTATTAGATTTCAATACCGACCACTTCTTTTGTTTGAAATGTTAGGTATCTAACTTGTAACACAAAAAAATCTATCCTTTTCATATTTTTACGACTTTTCAAATTTTTTGATTAGTTTTCATCAACTATAAGTACGAAAATAAACAATGTTTTTTCATGGTGGTGTAATGGTGTGAAATTCAGTTAAAAATGATCAAAATGATGTAGAGCTTAGAAATTTATTTTGTTATACCTTAAAACATTATGTTATTATGTATTTTTTTTAAATATTTGTGCAAATTGAAGAATTTAAGAGCAGTGTTTGAAAAGATCTTTCTTACAAATAATTCGATAGTGAGAGAAACAGAAGACATTATTCAACTTGTAATTTAGAACTTTAAACCAATATGCAATATGTATGGTATGAATTTAAATGATGCTTATTTGTGATCTTTCTGTATATACATGTTTTATTTGTTTAAGTGATATGATGAATTATTTTAATAAAGATAAAAAAAGTTCGCCTGGCAATTAAGTACGTATGTAATGGTGGTGATGAGAGTTCGAATCTCGTTTAGGCCACGTGGTCTTGGGTATCAAAATCATTTTTGCGAAGTTTTATATCAACTACTGATTGGTAAGATAAGTAGTATTTATTTTAAAGATATCTGTGTAGTCTCCATAGCTCAATCGGTATTACCATTTGGTTAGAAAAAAAAACAAACAAACAAACCGTTTGTTTAAATGACATAATAGGCAACTTCTATTAAGGTATACAAGACTTGTTAGTTTTGATATTTTTCTTCCAAAATTGAGTTGTAAAGGTAATCTAAAAGTATACACAGTAGACGTGGCGTAGTTAGTAAGGTGGTTGGTCAACCATCTCTAGAGTAGCAAAACGAAGGGTTGCAATTCTCACCACACAAGTGACGGAATTTTTTAATAGACAACAAATTTGGACATAAGATTTTCAAAATAATGTGTTCTCTAATGCAGAAAACGTGGCTTCTACTTAAACTTGGAAGACAGTTTGAACAGTAGCTTCGCCGGGAGTATTGTGGTACAACTATATTTCTATCCCGTTTAGTTTATTTAAAATTTTCCACAGTTCAGCGGTATCTGACTTGTAGACATTCCCCATATCATTTTCAAATTTACATTGGTATTCATTTTAACTTAAATCCATCTCTAATTTATAAGACTTACTGGCAGCTTTTAATTCTTGTCTGTTGTTTACTGTCTTTTTTAAATTATATAGTTTTTTCGCATCATGAAAGGCTTTACGATGATTCTGTCTACATGTATCAGGCAACCATGGTTAGTCAATATTTTAAGTATTTGAGTGACGTCTATTTCCTATACGCAAGGAACCAAAAGTTTCTTTGGATGCGCCTTTTCGGAGGCTGGATCCGCCGATGCTCTCACCCCCTGCCTTTGCGCCTCAATTAAAAAAAAATTAAATGGAATGATCAAAACTAAAAAACAAGTATCAAGGATTTGATTGAAATAGACCTTTTCAAAAATTTGGTCCGCCCTTCGGTTTCGGCATTTAAATACAAATAAACATTTCCGGTTATTAACACAACACGAAAAGACTTAGTGTTGTTAATCCTGAACACAGTTCATAAAACTGTTCATATTTAGATTACCATGTCATTGTTTACTGTGACACTGCACTAATTTTGTTAGAATTAAAATTCATTCAGGGTTTACGTTATGTTGTTTTAGCCAACAATACGAGTGATAACCGGAAGCGAAAATGGTTTTTACCTCCATTTGATGGGAGAGGTTCAAATCCAGAAAAAGATACATGTCACAACACTTTTTTGAAAAGGGCTATTCTGTTACCACATGTACCGGAAATGGCAGAAGTAACACACACAAAATAAGGCCAAACCAAAAAATGTTAAAACCGACGGTATCGTGGGACCTCATGCTGATGCTGCATACCAAATATCAAAATGCATTGTTTTTGACACTTATGGTCAATAGAAGGACATATTGGTAACAATTTTCTCAGTAACAACTTATCACAGTCTTTTGATGTTTGTTATGCAGCATCAAGCAGGATCGAGGTCCTATACTGTGGGGATTTCATTTCAGGTCTGTAGCTCATCTGCTTTCGGTTTAAGGAACTCCAGTAATATTCTAGAATGGTCCATCCATCAGTCCGTATGTGATTACTTCTATGTCGATTATGCGTTGATTTATTACTCATATGAAATTCATACACAACATAAAGGACTACTAGAGGAAGATGCCTTTCCAATATTTTATGCGTTTTGATGCTACCAATTACACATTACTATTATCAACTTACTCCTTCAGAATTGTAAAAATGTTCCCAACTTCTGGTGATATGCAATATAAGTCTACTATATGCAATTGATGTGAAATAAAAGAAATATTTTGATTCATCTAAAACGTGATTTGTGGTTTTGTATGTCTAATTTATGCTTTTAATTAAATTTATTTTAAAAAATTTAAAGCTGATGGATTTCATAATTTTATCGGCCCGTGTCTTACTTACGAAATTTCAAATTCTCATGATGTCCTTGTTACAAAGAAATTCTGAATGTTGGGCCAATTTCAATACTTCAAAACACATTTTATTGTCAAGTATATATGTACACCTGAACACCTAATTTGAATTCTCTTCACTATCCCTGACTGTGAACATGACGATTGGAATATATATATGCAAATACCAGACAAGCAACTACCAAAGCAGAAAAAAGTGTTCTCTGTGAATGCCTTCTACTTATACTTAGTTTATGTATTTCTCTGACGAAAGAAATATTATTTGTTTCCGATTTTTGATCACATAGTAATAAAAATTGAACACCAGAAGTTCATTAAAATGTAGCTTCAGATTATACACTTGGATAAAACCTTCACCCTACCCACATTACTGTAGTAATTTTTTGGGCTTAGTTATCTAAGAGTCTGGAGAAACATATCAATGGTATTCTCATCCCGATTTCCCTAAGTTAAAAACTTTCAAAGATAATGTCCCGAAATGTCAGCAGCAGGACTCGGAAAAACATTAAATTTATAATGAAAGGTATACCTGCAGAAATGTTCGAGTGAAAAGAAAATATTGTGTAATATTCGCATGATATTGGTCTTTCAGACTACCTATAAAGATTTTTTCCCCAAATATCAATCTATGTTGAAAGAAATAACGAAATAAACAACCATCCTATTTCAATCAGTGGCAACGAAAAATATACTATAATTCACACTAAGAACAAATTGAGTAAATTGAATGCTGACTTATATATTGTTTATTTAGTTCGAAGTGTGGCATATATAACCATTCAATACTGTTTAACAATTTTCGCGAAGATTTGTTTAAAAATTTGAAGAAATATAAACATCCGGTTGCACTTTTTCTAGAAACTGACACTAGACATTTACATGATTGACCAATCAGCAAGTGAGATCAGTTTCCAAACATGTTGTTTATTAATTTTACTAACATCATTTGGGAAGTATTTATTTCGAACAAGGATTAAAGAAAAATATTTCTCTAATTTCTAGCTAATTCAACCAACGCCTGACCGGTGTGATAAATATAGTCTCTAACATTGTTTCCAGTTTATTACGTATATTTCTCACATCGAGATATTTAAATTTTCACATTTTAAAGTTCGAGATTTATCCGAGAACTTTAAAATGTGAAAATTAAACTATCGAGATGTGAGAAATTATCGTAATAAACCGGAAAACAATGATAGAGATTGTTTCTCTAATTTCTACCCAATTTATTTGAAGAAAAGCGATCTCCATAGTCTCCATTCTCAAGTATACCGCCATTTTGTTGCTATAATCGTTGCTATGTGTATCATTACGCCATTCATTGTAAGGGGTGTTGAATATAATATTTTTGATAAAAAAATGTCATATTGTCAATAAATTGAGTTATCTTAGTAATAAAAATGAAACCGGAAAACAATGTTAGAGATTGTTTCTCTACTTTCTACCTTAATTATTTGAAGAAAAGCGATCTCCATAGTCTCCAGTCTCAATTAAGTATACCGCCATTTTGTTGCTATCATCGTTGCTATGTGTATCATTGCGCCATTCATTGAAATGGGTGTTGAATATAATATTTTTGATAAAAAATGTCATATTGTCAATAAATTGAGTTATCTTAGTAACAAAAATAAAACCGGAAAACAATGTTAGAGATTGTTTCTCTAATTTCTACCCAATTTGTTTGAAGAAAAGCGATCTCCATAGTCTCCAGTCTCAAGTATACCGCCATTTTGTTGCTATCATCGTTGCTATGTGTATCATTGTGCCATTCGTTGCAAGGGGTGTTGAATATAATATTTTTGATAAAAAAATGTCATATTGTCAATAAATTGAGTTATCTTAGTAATAAAAATTTAAAAAAAACGTTTCGCAAGACAATGATGCAGGTGTTAATTTCATCAACATCCGGTTGCACTATTTCTATAAACTAACACGAGACATTTACATGATTGACCAATCGCCAACTGAGATCAAATAATACCCATGTTGATTATCATTTCGATAACCAACTAGCCAGGAGGTGTTTACATTTGCTAGAAATTAGAGAAAACTATTTCTCGTCTCTAGTAAGAGAACAATTCGTGTGAAATTTCCCTTTAAATCTTTTCGGAATATAATCCTCGGTGTTTTACATAATGTCATTAGAGAAACATTTTCTACAACTTAAACACGTTGATTATGAAATTTCTCGGATCTTGTTAAATGAATTTTCAATATTTAAAAACTCGACAAGCCTCGTTTTAAAACATTTGCAAAATTCATTTAACTCGAGAAATTGAGAAATTTCATAATAAACTTAGTTCTCGTTGTAGAAATATAGTCTCTAAAATTGTTTCCAGTTTATTACGTTTATTTCTCACATCGAGATAGTTAAATTTTCACATTTTAAAGTTCGAGGTTTACCCGAGAACTTTAAAATGTGAGAATTTAACTATCGAAATGTGAGAAATTATCGTAATAAACCGGAAAACTATGTAAGATATTTTTTTCTCTAATTCCTACTCAATTTTATTTGACGTAAAGCGATCTCCCTAGTCTTCAGTCTCAAGTATGCCGCCATTTTTGTTGCTATCATCGTTGCTATGTGTATCATTGCGCCTTTCATTGAAAGGGGAACTAAGTGTAATATTTTGATAAAAATCTCATATTCTCAATAAATTGAGATATCTTAGTCATAAAAATGCAAAAACCAGTTCGCTAGACAATGATGCAGGTGTTAATTTCATCAACATCCGGTTGCACTATTTCTAGAAACTGACACTGATTGACCAATCAGCAAGTGAGATCAATTTCTAAACATGTTGATTATTAATTTCACCTGACATTACTTGGGAAGTATTTATTTTGAACAAGAATTAGAGAAACTATGTTTCTCGTCTCTAGTGAGAGAACAACTCGCGTGTAAATTCCCGCCAAATCTATTCGGAAAAAAAATCCTTGGCGTTTTATATTATGTCATTAGAGAAACATTATATACAACTTAAACACGTTGATTATGAAATTTCTCGCATCTTGTTAAATGAATTTTCAATATTTAAAAACTCGGCAAGCCTCGTTTTTAAACATTTGCAAAATTCATTTAACTCGATGTGAGAAAATTCATAATCAACTTCGTTCTCGTTGTAGAAACTATATATCTCCGAATGCCAGCAGTGATAAATATTATCTTTTAAAACTATTGACATCGTAAAATCCAACAAGTGGTGAGCTGAATTCGAACCCATACCTCTTCGGCACTATCCGCCCTAGCAGTCTCCAGTCCGTCAACAACTCTACACGACCACGGACACTTCTAAAAGGTGCTGGTAAATCGGTGTTTATTGTGGGCGTACTGCAAACTACTAGAGGCAATTGGTAAAAATACACAAAGTAAACAGACATCATTTAAAGGATAACCCATGATAGCATGAACGTTTATTTATAATGCGGTCCTTGTATGATACTAACTTAGGCTTTGGGGCCATCAACGAAGTACTGTTTAGTGGGTTGGTGAATACCCTCGGGACTAACAGTCAACCAGCAGAGGCACTTTATAACAAAATATCGAAGTTAAATGACTCAAAATTTTGACGGAAAGGGGTTTCTCTTCATTTTTCATTTCTTAATAATTGAACGTTCTTTTGCTTTAAATTAAGTATAATTTTGTAAAAGAGTGTTTGTATATGAAATATAAATATGAAACGAAAAGTTATATCCATGGGCAAAAATATTTGTATAACACCCTAGATCACCCTAGAATACTGAATAATTTTGCTTGAAAATCAAAGTCGATTTATAAATGTCCGGTCAAAAACTTTCTGAAAACTCATCTGATACAGTCAGTTTTGTAGGAAAATTCGAACTTCCATCGTTAAAACAATAAATTCCAAAAACAACTTTTTTTTCTAGAACTGATAAATGTTGACTCACGGAAGTTCTCTAGTTTTTACATCGATGATATTCATTACATACGGATCGGACATCTATCAAAAGATAATTCATTACCAGTTAACAGATAAACAAATTATATATTTTAGTAGCCTTTTTAAGCAACAAGGCTGCTGAACATTATAGGTCTTTCATCATACATATCATATAAAAACTGGAGATTTTGCATAATCTGAAAATATTGTAATGAAGATAAACTTTGGAAACGATTTCAATGATATTAGAATTGAAAATAAACAGAAAAGTATAACAGATTACCTCAACATTGAATACTGGAATATCTTCAGAATCAATTTGTGCAAAAACTATTGAAAATAAACATCCGATAAGAACATGTATTCTGACAAGTTCCATGTTATAAACACTATAAGTTACTAACTGATGGAAACTGTAAAGTTTATTAAGGAACTACGTAATCACGTGATGGGTAGGCAGTGTTTTGTTATCGATTCTCAGCTGCAATCTGAGTGGCAGTAAATAATGATATGAAGAAAATAAGACCTCAATTATAGCACGAACAAAAGTAATCACCGTTAATCATTATAACATTTAATGTTATTATCAGAATTACAAGAACAGTGATAGTAGTTGTGCTCCATTACCTATTTATCTCATTCTAGATTACGAAATGTAAGACCTGGTTTGCACATTAGAAAGATTACCTTACAAGAGAGGCTAACGTTTCCAGTTAATGTTTCTTCAGTAGTATATATAGTGATTGTTAGGGTACAAACATTTATCTGGGCTTTATTTATTATTCCTTTATGTGCGGTTATATTATTTAGAAAACCCAGACTAGATGGATGTGAGCAAAAAGATAAATGATAAGATTTGCTTTCGGTCTTGAACCTTGGCAATAAGGCACTGTAATAAGGTTACAATGAATAGGAAATGACGATTTCTAGCTTTTGAAAAGTGAATATTAAAACGATTTTGATTTGTATTAAAACATCTCATCTGCCTCATGTTTTTATCCAGTCTGTTAATTTTTTGTGTTTATCTATAAGTCGGGCTATAAGTTTCCCTTCCCTGACTACAGTGAGAGAACTCCCCCTCCTCTGACTACAGGAAGAGAATTGGAATTTCGAGTCATATATTTAAAAAAATAATCGGTTTAAATTCTCTGTTATGCTTTTCCTAAGACAAACCTCTCAACTAAAAATCCAGTTCCCGATCAAATCAAGCTTCATGTAGTGTTTACAGAATAAAAAGTATTTCAAAATGTTTACAAGTGTTCAATTTATAAACTTATTATCCCTCTTGGTGTGGATACCAACAGGGAATATAGGAATAAAAGTAATTTTGGTGGAGTATGTCGATGTGTAAACGCGGCCTTTCACTCACAAACTCTACATAAAGTCCTACTTTATTCAGTTTGTGAGCGAGTCGGCCGCGTTTACACAGCCAAAAACTCCTCCAAAATTAATTTCAAAAAATGAAATTATGAAAGATATTTGCGTATTTGTTTTGTTTCAAACGCTTTAATCTTATAGTTTTCACTGAAATCGATATCCTAAAAGGGAGATGTTTTAAAATGTCAATGTTCAATGTAGCCAGCATTGACAAAAGAAAATCTTGTGCTCTTTTGTTTCATGATCATGATGATGAATGAAAAACATTAAACGTAGCACATTTGTTTGGTAAAATCAAAACTATAGGTTTATTTTTTGTTTAGAACCAATTTAGTAACATTTTCATGGAGAAAAAAAAATAATTTGATCGATTTTGTAAGTTAAGATGGACATAAGACATCTCAACAGGTGTCCTAAACTTCGGATAAATTTTGAGATGTATACCAACTTAGGAGATGTTCGATGAACCCATTTAGGACTAGGATTTGTCATAAGATGGTCTTAAGACATTCTTAGTCCTATGAGACCTTCGATGACACGGGTCCATCTCCTTTAATCGTTTTTTTTTCACCCTAGGTGCCATATTGAATAATCCTTTTGAGCTCACCTTGCCTAAAAGGCCATGTGAGCAATTGTCACCACTTGGCGTCCGTCCGTCCGTCGTAAACTTTTTTTAAAAAATATTCTCCTCTGAAAAAACTGCTGACCCAATTGTAATCAAACTTGGCCTGAATCATTACCAGGGTATTTACATTCAAAATTGTGTTGGATTAGTCCGAGGACCAAACAACATGACTGCCCTTACTGAAAGTAGCACATAGGGGTAAATTACTGTTTTTTTTGCAAATAACTCAAAAACCATTACAGATCTCAAAAATCTGACTGGGTAAAAGTGATCAGAATGACAAGATCTACTTGCCCTGACATTTTGATGAAAATCCGAAACCCATCTTAGAGTTATTGCCCTTCTTCCACGAAATTTTCAAAATTTCTATATTTTTTATTTTTTTATAAAAAAAACTATAACAGATAGAGGTCTACTTTAAATTGCAAAAATAACTAAATTTGTAATTGCAAGCAATAGCTGGCAGCCAATTCGATGCTTCCATCTTGTTCGCAGCGTCAAAATTTACCTAAAAATCAATTTTCGTTGAAATCCGACAATGTTGAAATTTTGACGTATTTTGGCGGCCATCTTGGAAATGACAGCCATTTTGAATTTTTTATTTAATGCATGCCCAACTTCTTATGATGATACACCTTTTTGCTAAATATGAATAAATTCTGTCAAGGCCTGTGTGAAATATTATTATTTTCGTTTAAATTGGACAAATTTAAAACGTTGAAGTAACTTGGCAGCCATCTTGGAAATGACAGCCATTTTGAATTTTTTTCTTTTTTTTTTTGGTGGAGGTACATTTCCATAAGGTGATCCAACTTTGTACCAAATATGAATTAATTCTGTCCAAGCATCTCTGAGAACTAAGCCGGACAAAAATACACAAATGTAGGTGGAAGAAAGAAAGAAAGAAAGAACAAAGAAACGGACCAAAAACAATATGTCGTCCCGACTACGTCTAGGGCGACATAATCACCATATCAAGATCTACCCATCTAGAAATTTTGAAGAAAATCTGAATACGTATAGAGGAGTTATTGCCCTTTATTGGTTTTTTTTTTGTTTTTTGTTTTTTGTTTTTGTTTTTTTTTTGGTAACTTCATACATTTGCCTTGTATTTCAATAAAGATTTGAAATAGTGGTTAAGATTTAAAGCAAAAATGTTGAGTATGTCCAGGACAACATTTTATGTTCATGATGGAAGTTGTGAAGTCCTCTGACACAGTGGGCCATATTACATCTAGGTTTATTATCTCACTAGAAAATGAGACCCTTTTCATTGAGGTTATTGCCTATACTAGCTTTGGACCAGGTGAGCTACTGGCTCTTGAGAGCCTCTAGTTTGATGGGAAACATCCATTTTTCGGCATTTCATTCCTGTATACAAATTTGTACCCGAGGTACATCTTTGAAATACCCAGAATTTAGAGATTCACTGAGCCTAAATGGCTCATTTGGTAATATGGTTTGTTAATTCAATGAACCTAAATGGCTCATTTGTTAATATGGTTTGTTAATCCGCAACCCCTTGAAATACGTAAGTCCGATTCTAGACAAACGTTCAGGATATTTTATTTACCTGGTGAAGTTGTGTACCTGATATGTGAAATTTTGATTTTACACATTTTAGAGGTTCACTGAGCCAAAACATCTAATTTGTTCATTCGGTTTGTTAAACTGCAACTTCTTTAAAACTATCCGTCAGATTCCAACCAAGCTTTCAGGATATGTCGTTCGCCTGGTCCAGTTGTACACATGACATGTAAAATTTTGATTTTACAGATTTTAGAGGTTCACCGAGCCAAAAATAGCTTATTTGTTAATGGAGTTTGTTAATCTGCAACTCCTTCAAAACTAAGTCATATTCCAACTTACAGGATATGTTCTTTATCTAAACTGAATGTGCAACTTATATTTCAAATTTTGATTTGACAGATTTTAGAGGATCGCTGAGCCAAAATAGCTCATTTTTTAATCTGCAACGCCCTCAAAATCAAACTTTCAGTGTATATACTTTAAATTTATTTGATTGTCAAATATATAAAAAAAAAGGATTGAAGAAAAGTTTTACAACTTGTATAAAGTTCTCTCTAATATTTTGAGAGCATAGTTTTGACAGTGAACATGACGAGTGGCTATACATACAGATATAATATAATCAAGTAATAATGAAGAAAGAGGAGGAAAAAAAGGTGTAATATGATTAAGTACCCTCTGGGAATCGTCTGTTACTTCTGGTAAATGTGTGTACTGCTCTGGCCATGATAACATTTTCGGTATCATTTTCATATACTCGATCAATGCGTACTATCTATTCAAGAGTATATAATTGTTTTTGGGTCCAGATCACAATGTCATGGCGTAGGAAATAGTTCGGTATTTGGCGACTTTTTTTCAGTTAAACTCACACTAGATCAATTATCTGATTACGCATAATTTAAGAGGTGTATTTTTACTAATGATCTGAAGCGATTTGTTCATGTTCTGAAAGTTAATACTACAAATATTCATACACCACCGTTTCCTCAGTATCAGACAGACATATTATTGATTGTCTATTGATCGTTATGTAGTAGAGTTATCTTTCTTTAAATTCTGTGTTTTTAAAATCGACCAATAATTATCAAATTTATGATTACATCATATTTATTTTAATACTTGATCTAATTCAAAAGTTTAAATTTTCATTAAATAGAATAATATATAGATATGATGGTCTTTAAATTCTAAATTTTGTTGATTTAAATTTCTATTATTATAATTTATATGGAAATAATTATTTTTGTATATATTAAATCAAGGACTTATAATGAAACATCCCCCCTTTTCCCGTCGCAGTTCGTACTTCGTTCAGAGAATTTTCTATCGACAAGTCTTAGCTGCATTCTTGCTAGAGAAAATTTGTGTCCGAACAATTGCATTTGTTTTTTTGTTTTTTTGTTTTTTTTTGTTTTTTTGTTTTTTTGTATTTTTGTTTGTTTTTTTTAATAAAATAGTGTATATCAATGGCCTGCCAACATTTGAACTGACCCAAATATTGTTTACAGCTACACCGGTAATTCAAATACGAAAGCAGTTTTTATTTCCAAGTATCGCCAGGAGGCCTTATGTATTATTTTTTATAGATATTGGAACAGAGTTTGTCACTATATAGGGACTATATATTGTATTAAAATCAAAATATAGCATGTACACGAGTGTAATGACTATCAATTGTGTGCCCAATCATACAATATGGAGATAATCAGTCTGTTTTAATCAAATGATACTGTTATGGTAGATAGTTCGTGGAAAAAACAGAATGAATTTTTGGATTCTTTTTTTTTTCAAATTTAACATATTTAGATTCTGGTCGAGACTTTCTGATGAGGTTATGCGTAGAAGGACGGTGAAACCCTTGTACATTTATTCGAACACACGACAAGGGAGCTTAATCTCGTCTTCACTTGCAACTTTTTTTTATTTATGACAGTAAGAGTTTGTATTGGTAATAGACACGTCAACAAGTGTGAACATTTCAAATAATGTCATTTATGCGCAGTTTGTTGCCATCATATATCCACTTTTCTGCACCATTGATTCGTATTTATTAAATCATTACCCACTTTGTTTTATTTGTCTTCTTTTGGATATTGTTATCAGTTTTAGGTATATAGTGATCTACAGTGCTTTTTTGGTCACTGTGTCGTTGTTCGTTTCTTCTTATATCCTTGATTCGGCATTGTCTGTCCTGTTACTTACATTATGCTGCCTTATCATTGTCAGGTTTGGGGGAAATTTGAATACGAAATTTAACGTTTCCTGTCTTTCAGATTCGATATTTGTTGCCTATGGGTATTAGGTCCA
Organism: Modiolus philippinarum; assembly: GCA_002080025.1. Taxonomy (NCBI): domain Eukaryota; kingdom Metazoa; phylum Mollusca; class Bivalvia; order Mytilida; family Modiolidae; genus Modiolus; species Modiolus philippinarum. The sequence continues at coordinate 12,430 of MJUU01061528.1, read as the reverse complement.
TGATAGTTCGCTACACGACAACGTGGACGATTTTAATGCGACTTCGCATAATGCCCACATCGGCACATGGTGTTGTTAGCGCAGGTCTCGATTTAAACTATACTTTAGTATGGATTCAGAACTGAAATTTGTCAACATATCGACGGAATTAGCCATGTCGTTTAGTTTAAATACTAGTGTAGGGCATTTTTTTAATTCTAGCGTTTTTATTAACTCAAGCCTGTATCTTGTTACACCTATAAAAATTATATTAAATTGAAAACTGGCTTTCGTTTCTAAAATGAAGATAACAAACAATTTGGTTATAGGATGTTACCATTGTCTTTGAGTAAGCAGTTCAATGAGTTTTCCAGTCCTTAGGCGAAGTAGAAACAAAGTTTCAACTTCAACATTTACATTTGAGAGAACAACTCAATTATGAACCCGAATATAGAATTGTGAGAATTGAAATTTTATGAAATTGTATTCCTGATTCACTATATATCAGTATATATAACCCCTTTCAAAGGAAATAGGCGTGTCAATTTAATATAATTAGGATTCAAGCGTTTGATCAATCTAACATCTTTGCGTTAATTAGGATTTAAACATCAAAACATTGGTGGAAAAAGGGTTTCTCTTGACTTTTCGTTGCGTTCTATATGACTAGAGTCTAAACTCTAACTTAATTTGATCAGCATTTTCTGTGATATTTATGATATGTTCATGAAAAGTAATCATATCAACGTGCAAACGAATTAGCTATATATGAGTCTTTAAAAAACGAGTCTTGCATGAATCTGAAACACGCCAATCAGTTAGTTGTCTATGGGGTAATAACAGTGTTGCCGAGCGGAGCTGTCAGGAGTCAAAGTCTAAGAGGTGTGGCGGGTTAAATTCGCCAAAATACTGCGGACTGCAATGATCCTGACTTGACTTGGTATTTTATATTTATTTCCTGATGTAAGTAATTAATATCTGCTTGTAAACGGTAGGCTAAATAATATCTCTTTTAGAAGTATATGCTGTTGGATTTTTTGATGTAAAATATTAACATATCAGTTTTTGTTTCACAAAAATGTATAACCTTTTTAAACTTTTCCGATGTTCGGTTATTCCTTTAAGTAGTAACAATCCATGTCTACCGTGCCTTGTGTTTTATATTTTATTGTTTGAATTGTAGCATAATTTGTTAACTTTTAAAATTTGCCGTCGATAAGTTCCCGTTTCAAAACGGAAAGTGTAAAAAAAAAATAGAAAATTTATTCCACACCTTCACCAAATATAGCATCATATCGCTCACAGCTTTATTTTGCTTACACATTCAGTTTTAATTAATTGTATAATAGTTTATATCAGTTGTTTAAAAGAAAATGATCATGTGGCTGCATGTGGCGGGTCAGTTTACAAAATAACAGGACTGGTATTATGTTGCTGAGAATAGGTGAGTTTTAAAATTAAGTTATAATGTATTTTTGTTTATACTTGGTATGGGATTGATCAGGTTATACTACTTTTTGTAGTCTTAAGTGGAATGGGTTAGGTATTTCGGTTGATTTTAGGGTCCATTTGTTAGTATGAAGACCGGACATGTGTATCGGGAATTGTTAGTAGTTAGAGCTCTCTCACAGTCAAGAGTACTGTTTGATTCTAAAATAGACTTCAGCATTAACCCTATGCTTAGGCAGCATGGGATCCTGGTGTACCTTCAATTAGTAGTCCAGACTGAGCTAGTAACCAGTCCTACTATATACGGTTTTTAAATATTGACTGTAAAGACGTTGTAACAAGCCACTAACCGTAACAGCTTTGAGGATAATTTTATTTTAAGAATTTGAGTAGCATACACGTTATTTTATTATGTTGTAACTGAGCAATACATTTTAAGTCAGTATTCATATGTAATCTTGAATTGGAGTGCTCTGGAAAACGGAGGACCTAACCAATAAAACACAAGACTAATTGATTTAAATGCAATAGGCCTATTTGGAATTTTATAATATCATGAGAACAGGTACTTTTGATGCAGCACACAGGGTTTCATAAACTCTTTTGGTGGTTTATAAGAGATCCTAATGTGACATTTAAACTAAAATAATTGATTAATGGCGTTGGTTCGGTAGTGGGCTTTATAACTGAAGCTGTAAAATTTTCGAAAATGTATATCATAAATATATGTCATCAAATTATGTCATCAAATCTTTTATATTTGCAATATTATAATAGTTTTCAGTTTGGAGTATACATTATTAGTATCGTTACTGGATTAAAGATGCGATCGAGTCGATGTACTTGAGACTAATACAACAATATTCACGGGAATCAATTCATATAAACAAGTCCATGTCAAGCATTGTAGATTTTACAAGCACCGTCCAAAGTTTTTACTTAAATTATAAACAAAGAGATCAAATGTATAATGGTATACATATGCTGCCAAATATTCACGCAAGATTAAAACAATAAAAATACTAGCAACAGTGACAGCAGCAACAAAACATGAAAAAGTGTACTTTTGCTACAGGAATTAATTACTAATTGGTGACGTACAAGTGAAAGCTTAAGGTCAAAGTAGCAACTATTACACATTTCCTAAAACATTAACAAAATTGTTTCACATGTACTTACGCAAATATGATTATCTTAATGAATTTAATTAAAAAGGTTTCAACTTAAATTTTTAAGTGTATTGGTGTGAATATCTTACAAATGAAATATCAATTATTATCTTATTTGCGTATTTGGCTCACAGCTTACAGCGAATCCGCCCTTGTTTGGCGGTTGACAGTGTAACCAAGTTCCTTGCTCACACTGTCAAGTTGGCATAATTCGCTGCTTCAAGGACATGCCAGAAGACTGTATTATTTATTTAGATAAGAACATGTTAAGGGGTTTCGGACTCATCACTTGTGTTTCCCACGGTGGTTCAAAATTAATTCTTTCATCTGCCATCTGTGTATCCCACGGTGGCGTTAATATATGCAAATCTATTTATCTGAATGTTGATTTATTTGATCTGTGGCAACTAGTTCGTTTCATTTATGGAATGAACAATCTTTAATTGATCTTATATATCATCTATATCTTGAACAGTGAATATCTTATATTATTGTATAGCAACATAATATTTCCCTAAGAAAGCAACCAAATGTAAGCGTGTAATAAATTTCCATATTGCACTAGTGCAAATATGACTTAAATTTCATGACGTCATCGACCACCAAATCTCATTTTTTAACAGAAATTTTAGCGTTGCTATACAATAAAAGGGTTATTGCATGAATATTGGGGAATATTATCCCTCGTAGAACATATATTGCACTCGCAAGCTCGTGCAATATAAGATTCTACTCGGGACAATATTCCCCAATAATCATGCAATAACCCTATATTATCTATATGTTGGACAGTAAATATCTTATAATATTCTGCTGAAGTGAAATATCCAGGTAAATTCTGCAATTTGATTGGTTACCTTGACAGGGGATATGAGACCGTATCCCCATGGTAGCAAATCTCAATTTTTAAACGCTTTTAAAAGAAAATTTATTGCACTTCTAGCAGAATATAAAAGTTATTCGGGCTTCACAGGGGATACGGGTTCATATTCCCTGTCTGTGCCCTATATCCCCTTCGCCTAACGGCTCAGGGGATATAAAACACAGACAGGGAATATGAACCCGTATCCCCTGTGAAGATTCCCGAATAACATATATTATCTTTATATTTAACTTATATATATATATATATATATATATGCATTTATGAATGCTTATTTATTATTAAAGCTGTGGCCAAATACCGCCAATACACTTTATATATAGTTGGTTATGCCTTTTGCCCATCCGGGATAATAAAATTTAAGTCATGTACTTAAATTTGGTTATCGCGGTGGGTATTATATTATTGGTCTTTAGATATGCCAATGACGTTTTTCCCGTGACGTCATACATGGAAATAGCCTGTTACTGAAATGTGTCTGATTGATTCAAATTCCCACCCTCCCACCTCGCAATTTTTTACATTTTACTAGAATTGGCTCTTTCGGGTTTTTATGTTATATTTTTCAGGTGAAAGAATGCAGCAGATCCGTCACTTTCAATAGTTATATGTTTCGTATGGGTTTAATGCTACATCTGTTTTGCATATGGTACAACTATAGAAGTCCGTGAAGTTACAATTTCGTCCAGTAGGGATCCACAAACGACAGTTTAGATATATATATATATA
>MJUU01061527.1:146330-160847 GCA_002080025.1 Modiolus philippinarum | reverse complement strand
GATTTTTTTCTTTGGATTCCTCTTGATCTAAGCTTTCTGTAATATGTCAACGGATTTTGTGTAGCTCTTACCGTTTCCGAGCTACGAGGGGTCAAAGGGGCCAAAATTGCAGTTTTTCTAAATATGTCAAATCTTTATTTTTCATTGGATTTCGTTGGGATTTTTTTCTTTGGATTCCTCTTGATCTAAGCTTGCAGAGGTATGGCAATGAATTTGGCGTGGCTCTTACCGTTTCCCAGCTACTAAGGGTCAAAGGGGCCAAAATTGCAATTTTTCTAAATACGTCTTAACTTTATTTTTCATCAGATTTCAATGGAATTTTTTTCTTTGAATTTCCTGGATGTAAAGTTTTAGTTGATAGTCTATATTTTGCATAGCTCTTACGTTTTTTTCATCAGTAAGTGATCAAAAGGGTTGAATTTTTCCCTTTTTTGTTCCTAGCTAATAACTGTGTCAAGCTTCTTTTTGTGTCCATCGAATTATTGTGTCAAGCTCTTTACTGTGTCCACAGTCACTGTTAAACTACTTTTGTTGAAATTTCAGTGGTCGACATTGCTGCGGTCGTATCATGCTTCGCTCGGCGTAGCCCTTTATTTAAAACAAAATGTTCTTTTTTTTTTTGTGGCGAATGAAACTTTAATGTGGCTAATTATAATTTGCACCAATTAGCCACTTTGGCTAAAGGAAATTTTGGCCTACCGCTAACACAGGAAAGTAACTCAAGTAACTTTCAGGACTTAAAAAAGATATGGTCACGAGATAGATTCCCCCAAAAATAACAGCTCCTTTGAGAGTTTTATGAAATTTACCAAAACTAGACATATTAGAATCAAATTCCTATTGAAAACAATCACTGTTAATGTAAAAAATTGAAAAGGATGTGGTGGCTAGGTTGAATTCCAACAAATACTGGTCTTTGAGGGTTTCTAGATATTTACCAGAACTAGAACAGGAGATTTTTGCCATCTTTCTATTGAAAACGGTGATTCTCAATATATACGAAATTGAAAAGGGTATGGTTGCTAGATAGAAATTTAAAAAAAACCTGATCTTTGGGAGTTTCAGCAAATCGATTCCCGGATTTCAACTTTCTAGCACAAATAGCCTTTGAGAACTCTTCAGTTATTGGATATCGGGAAATCAAAAAGCTTTGAATCCACAATGCACTACTGTATGTAGATCATACTCTAGATAGTGTAGTGCCAAGTTTCAAACTTGTATCTCTTAGAGTTCCAGATCTATCGGGAATCATTACAAATGGACTTAGGTAGCACGTATGTACATACAGACGGACTGCATAACATAAAATTGTATTCCAGCAATAAATTGCATTGTATAGCAATGGGACAGAATTTTATTTTTTTAATTACTTTTTACATACCAGTCCGATTTTGGATCTGTAAAATGCATAATAAACCTCGAGATTTTCATATTTTTTCTACCGATTTACCTTTTCTATATTTCCTCTGAAAATTTTGAAATGTGCATTTCAAATATTTGGAAATTGTGAAAAATTTGAATACTTTACAAATATGTCAGTTAGAACAAATAAAAATAATCAAATATCGAAAATTATTATATCCTGTTAAACTGTAAAATGTGTTCAATTCAGATCAAAAGAAATTATCAAATTACCTTTAAAAACAAAACCATACAAGTTAATTGAAAATGACATTTTTATGACCCTAATTAATGATTACGATTTCTTGCCAGCTAAAAGGCTCCACAGGTAAAAAAATTTCGAGGTTGTGACATCACGGCGAATAAGCCTATAGTAGGTTCTCATAATATCGTAGGTTCCATTATATCATGACATTCATGTTCATTTGAACTAAATTTTTAACTGTGATGTCACCGTTTCTACATAGCTACGTACCACGCTATTAGGAGCTACCAGTATAACTCCATAGCATGAAATTCATTGTTGCCCTGCTAAGATTCAAAGTCTGTTCCAGTGTTTGTTAGTTACTTATACTGGTAGCTCATATCTTCGTTGTACATAGCTATGTAGTAACAGTGACGTCACAGTTAAAAATTTGGTTGAAATGAACGTGAATACCATGAAGAAGTGGAACCCATGGAGAAGGGAGTATACAGAATTGCAAAAATTGACGTTTTCTTATCCAGCATGATGCCACAGTATTAGATTAATCAATCAGATCAGAGGATTTTAATCATACACCCCAATAGGTGAGTTTGAAGTTAGCGAATTTTCCTGGAAAATTTTAACATCACAATGTTCACTGACCTAATTTGCTCCGATGACACCAGGTCAACCAGAGCAATTCATTCATAAAAATAAATAGGAAAGTATTCCATACAGTGCAGTGAACGCAATGAAGTTTATCTATAATACTCTTATGTAAAAAATTGTAATTTAAAATTATAATATCAAAGGTGTTACAATATTAACTATAAAATTTGGATATGATACACATGCATATTAATATTGGTATTCACTATATACAGTTGTATGAACCCAGTTTCATTAACATATCTTGAAAAAGGAATGAATAAAACAAAGATGAACTTGAAGTTATATAGATATATGGTGAAATATTGAATGTTTCACCGCCTAATTAGGTAAAGTGTCTGGATGTCCCGATAAGAGATTTGGTTTTACAATTGTCGAAGAATTACTGGACTGAAGCATCCTTTGGTAGATAAAAAATATCCCAATCCGAAAAGGACAGACAAAAAATGCTTTAAGCATACATGTTAAGTGACCAAAATACAATGCATGAGAATTTGAAACTTTGAATATTCAAGTTTTCCATAATCCTCTTTTGATACATTTTTAACTCACTTCACGAAGGTGCGATCTGTGTCCTAAATTTTATGCATGAGCTACTTGGTTATGTAAACAGGGATGCATATTACCAGAGCCCAGTAGCCCAAGGCCCCTAAAAATTGACCTGGGCTACTTAAATTTTAAAACCAGTAGCCCAGGAATATCATGCAATTTAGGTTGAAAATATAGTACTGGGCTAGGCCACAAAAAAAAAATATGTGTGTTTACTGTAGTCTGCTGAAAAAAAATTAGGGTCGGTAGGTCGGGAATCTTTTTTTTTTTTTTTATTTATTTATTTTTTTTTATGCATCGTCAACGAAATCCGGAAAAATTTCGGGTCATTCCCAAGTCTTTTCCGAAATTAATCCTACAAACCGGAAGTCCTGCCATTTGCATTGTGTTTTGGAAGAAACTTGATTTTTATCTATTTGAATGTCTTTTTAACCAAATAAAAAGTTTAAATGTCTATTTTATTAACTTGGGTACCAGCGGAAGCATGTAACCAGATAAACTTATCAGTTTACAGAGGCCTGTATCAAAATAGGGTCGGTTGATAACTTTTTTTTATGAGAATCAATAAAAAGTTCTAGGGTCGGCATCTAAAAAATAGGGTCGTTCGGACATGGAGATGCGGGTGTCGTATAGTTTTCACTTTGTCTGTCCGTCCGTCAACAATTATTTTTGTCAAAGATTTCTTAGCTTCTACCAGAGGGAATGATTTGAAATTCGGTCTGAAGCTTGAAAACGGTGAGTTGTATTGTGTAAGCAATTTTCAAGTTGATGGGACTTCCACTTCCTGTTTGCCGATACTTTGAATTTTTTCCGTCAATTTTTTTGTCAAAGATTTCTTGGCTTCTACTGGAGGGAATGATTTGAAATTTGGTCTGAACATTGGAAATGATGAGTTGTATTGTGTAAGCAATTTTCAAGTTGATGGGACTTCCTGTTTGCCGATACTTTGAATTTTTTCCATCAACAATTTTTTTCGTCACAGATTTCTTGGCTCCTACTGGAGGGAATGATTTGAAATTTGGACTGAAGCTTGGAAATGATGAGATGTATTGTGTAAGCAATTTTCAAGTTTGTCGGACATCCACTTCCTGTTTGCTGATACTTTGATTTTTTTACTACAAATCAAATTTTCCGTCACAGATTTCTTGGCTCTTACTGGAGGGAATGATTTGAAATTTGGTCTGAAGTTTGGAAATGATGAGTTGTATTGTGTAAGCAATTTTCAAGTTTGTCAGACATCCACTTCATGTTTGCCAATACTTTGATTTTTTTACTATAAACCAAAATTTCCGTCAAAAGATTTCTTTGCTTTCACTTGAGGGAATGATTTGAAATTTGTTCTGAAGCTTGGAAATGATGAGTTGCATTGTGTAAGCAATTTTCAAGTTTGTTGGGCGCCCACTTTCTGTTTGCCAATACTTTGATTTTTTACTGTAAATCAAATTTTCCATCACAGATTTCTTGACTTTTACTTGAGGGAATTATTTCAAATTTGGTATGAAGCTGGGAAATGATGAGTTGTATTGTATACGCGGTTTTCAAGTTTGTAAAACGTCCACTTCCTGCTTGCCAATACTTTGACTTTTTACTGTTAACCAAATTTTCATCATAAGATTTATTAACTTTTATTGGCTTAAATGATTTTAGCTAAGAATTGATAGGATTTGGTAAAACTGCAAGAAATCACTATATCCAGCAAATTACTGTATCAACACATTTGATTTGTGTGTCAAACAGAATTTGAATCCACACTTACCTGAAATTGACTTTTGCCCCAAGTTTCAGGATTGAAATTGCGGGGCACTTCCGAAAACGCCAGTTTTCTGTATCTAGTTGGCTGGGCTACTGAATTAATTTTGCTAGGAGCCCAGCTGGCCACTTTGCCAATATTTTGAATCTTCGTCCTTGGTAAAATGGTAAAAGTCCATTCCTGCTTACTGACTGGTCCCACATCAACCATATCTGTATATATGATGCATTTTGGGATGACAACAATATTGCATGCATCCGATGCTGTCTGTGACCAACATTTTAGGAATGAGCGACTTGGTTAGGTAGAATGGTTCAAGTCCATTTGTCCAACATCATTCCTATTGGTATGCATGATGCATTTTGGGGTGACAACAATGCATGCTTCAGATAATGTCTGTGACCTACATTTTATGCATGACTGAATCTGTTAAACAGTGTTGGCACTAGAAGGTCGCCACATCGCCAAATGCAAATTTTAATCTGGAGTGGCGAAGAAGATTTCATCCTCAATCGCCACATTGGCGAAATTGAAAAAAAAAATAGGTGTTTTCATAGCATACAGTTCAAACCCAATTTTGTTAGTGTATTGATGGTTGGATTTCTATAACCACTAACTTTATTCATCAAAATATTAAAGACAGGGATGTGATACTTCCGCGGAATCGGGGATTTCCGCGGGTCCGATACTGACCGATTCCGTTATTATATGTATTTTTATACTTCCGCCAGGCTGATTTCCGGTTATTTCCGCGGGTCATCAAATGTATGAATCTCATCCCTGTAAAGAGAAACTTAGAAATTCATGCAAATATATATATCTCTGTTTGGTGAAAAAGAAAACAAACTTTTTCGCTTCCGGTTTGTGCAAATACCGCAAAGTACCTAAAAATACCAAATACCATAAAGAAGAAGATGTAGAATGAACAAAGTTGCCTTTTGTATAGACTAGATAGAACACCTAAAGTATCACTGTTATTACTGAAAACAAGGTTTATAATTGTCAATGAAAACAAATTGTTTTCCAATGAGTTCAAGTTGATTATTACACAAAAATGCACAGGTGACATCACCCGATTAAAATTACTGTGGAACTTATTTCTATAGCCGTTGGAAAATTGAGAAACTATTTTTAGCTCACCTGGCTATGCCAGGGTGAGCTTTTGCCATCACTTGGCGTCCGGCGTCCGTCCGTCGTAAACTTTTCTGCAAAAATCTTCTCCTCTGTAACCACTGGGCCAATTTAATCCAAAGTTGGCCTGGGTCATCACCAGGGTATGTAATTTAAAAAATGTGTTCGGTTAGTCCGAGGACCAAACAACATGGCGGCTGTTACTAAAAATAGAACATAGGGGTTTTTTCAATTAACTTCAAAACCGTTGCAGATATCAAAAATCTGACGGAGGGTAGAATTGTTCAGAATGACGTGACCTATATGCCCTGCAATTTTGAAGAAAATCGGAAAAACCGTCTTAGAGTTATAGCCCTTTTTCCGTAAAATTTTCAAAATTTATGCATTTTTTATTTTTTATTTCAAAAACTGTAACAGATAGAGGTGAAGTGTAAATTTGAAAAATGTTCAGCATATCAAGATCTACATACTCTGAAATTTTGAAGAAAATCCAACTGCCTGTGTTGTAGTTATTGACTTTTTTCACCAAAAAAAAAATAAAATTTTTCAATGCCATATGGTTATGGGTTATTTCCCTTTAAATTCTGCTTTCAAATCTTCATTTGTTTACTTTTCTCTTTTAAGTTTTAGAGAAATTCCCTGCTATCACTTTATTAGAAATAATTATTTGTTACATAATCAAGAGCAAAAAAGTGTACAAATTTTTACATTTTTTAGCAAAAATACTTTCATAAACTATACTTATTTCACAATTTAATAATAATTGTATATATTGTATCATTTAGTTATTATGTTTGTATGCCCACAATGCAAACATCTTTCTCAGTTACTCTTGAAGTTGCATCTATGCTTCAATGTCTGTATAACATTATAGCTGACCTGCATGGCTCTGCCATGGTGATCTTCTTGCCTTCAGTGGTCTGTCCATCATAACCTTTTCATTCAAACATCATCTTCTCTGAAACCGTTGGGCCAATTGGAACCAAACTTGGGCACAATGGTCCTTGGGTGGCCCATTAAAAAAAAGTGTCTGGCAAGTCTGTATCATATCCAAGATGGCCGCCAGCAGGGAACGCAGTTTAACATTGGACCCTATGGGAAAGCATTCAAAGATCTTCTCTAAAACTACTGCGCCAATTAGAACCAAACTTGGTCACAATAGTCCTTCGGTGGTCCCCTTTGAAAATTTTGTCTGGCAAGTTTGCACGTTATCCAAGATGGCCGCCAGCGGGGAACTTTGTCCAAAATTGGACAATACTGCAAAAATCTTCTCCTCTGAAAATACTGGTCTAATTGGAACCAAACTTAGTCAAAATGGTCCATAGGTGGCCCCTTTTAAAAAATGTGTTCAGCAAGTCCACATCATATGATATATCCTAGATGGCCGCAAGGAGGGAACATGTTTTTTACATTGGACCCTATAGGGAAACATATTCAAAGATCTTCTCCTCTGAAAGTACATGGCCAATTGGAATCGTACTTAATCACAATGGTCCTTACTTGGTACCTTTCATAAAATGTGTCTGGATGTCCGCATAGCATCCAAGATGGCAGTCAGCGGGGAACATTGTTTAACCTTGGACCCCATGGGAAATCATTTAAAGATCTCCTCTGAAAATACTGTGCCAGTTAAACCAAAGTGAGACACAATGATCCTTACATGGTCTTCACCAAGAAAGGTGACAGCTGGTCTACGCCCCATCAAAAATAGCTGCCAGTTTGGAAAATAGTTTAATTTTGGATCATACAACAGCAGCAAACTTCAAAATAAGACCCTTAAACATTAAAAAACATCAGCAAACTTCAAAATGAGACCCTTAAACATTAATAAACAAATTTGAAAATGAGAACCCTAAACGTTGTGATTATTTTGACTTATTGTGTCAGCCATGACCCAGGTGAGCGATACAGGCTCTTGAGAGCCTCTTGTTTGTATACAGCAAGATGTTTTATAAAGACACATTCAAAACAAAATGAATAATTGAAACCATACATGCAATACCATGTCAAATTAAATAGAATCATGTGTAACAAAATTCCAGCATTCAAAGCAGATTGACCTAACGTTACCATTACTGACTTAAGTTACCATCATAACCATAGAGAAAGGGTATGAAGATATAGAAGAAAAAACAATCTTCATTGCTAAGATAATATTAGAGGATAAATGAATTAAAAGGAAAAACATATTGAGGGGAAATATTTTGTGTAATTATTTTTTAGTGGCTAAAGATTTTTGAATGTGGCTAATGAAAATTACGTTGGCTAATGCAAAATATTTGCTACCGCCAACACTGTTAAAAAGAATGATTATAGGCCATTCCTGTTTACTGACATGAGCAACATTTGACAATGCTGTGCAACGAGGTGAGCTTGGCAGGCTGTGGCTGCCTTCCATGTTTAATGCCAGTTATGTTAAACGAGGTCATACTACATATGTATTTTCCTTTTATATCAATAGACATCATTATAAATCCAATCTGAGGACATGCACAAAAAAACTATTGTAATATACAAATGTAATATACCAGTATATATACAATATATTTACAATGTCGGAAAATATAGAATTTATTTGACAAGCCTGAGAAAAGGGTAGAAATGTGAGGTTTACTGAGCATTTCTCGCCTATTTTGCAGCAAGTATGAAAATTTGATATTACGTGACATTAACTGATATTGTTTATATCCTGCAATCTTTAAAAAGGCATATTCTTACTGAAGTGGAACGAGGAATATAGGTAAACTACTTCAGGCAGGTTGCTTAAATCTGTGATGTCTTAGGAGAATTTGCACGGTGACATTGAAATATCAAGGTTTTCAAAAAAGTCACACTGTTTTTTCTTCGTTCAAAATTATGGGCCGGTTATCAGTCAACACTATATTATTTCTAACATTTCAAAGATAAAGTGCCGAAGAGCATTTTAGTGTTCAGTACTTTGAATTTTATTTTGCTTGTTTATGATAATATCCATCAATACCTCTGGCAATTAAACCATAAGAGTCCTATGTTAGCACAAGGACAAGCTTGTTTAAAGTTAAACATGCTTGCCATTATTAACATCCTGTTTATGCTGAATTAAATAATGTGAATGTATCTTACTGTTGTAATTTCAGGGCTTTGTACAGTCATGGCTGACCCAGAGAGGTAAGAATGTAGTAAAATATTCTAATTTCAATTGCTCATACATGTAACTACTGAATACTTAAAATGGTATTGACCTGTAGCAAGTGGACAATTTTTGTTGGGCTGGAATCACAGATTACAAATGAAATGACAAGATTCTAAAGATGAAATAAACTAAAAGTTCAGAGATTGCATCTGAAAAAATAGGTTTATTGTGTATTTGGGTTAAAAACGTTATGGTTTTTATAATTTAATTGTCAAAAGAGAGTGTGTCTTCATCATGTTCATTGACATTGGTTCTGCCAGAAAAGTAAATTCTAGGATCTGCTAAATATAAAGGCTGGACAGATGCATTCTGTTAACAAGGATTTTATCTATCTGCTTAAAATCTATTTGACCTTTGGTTTTGTAGCATGAACAATCCAAATTCTTTTAATAAAATAAAAACATGTCAATCAGGGCTCACCACACTTCAAAATAACAGGGAGACTTGTGTACCAGGGTTGGCAAAAACCTGGGTTTTATAAGTATTACCCAGCCTAGTGGGCAATACTGGGAAAACCTGGGCTTTACTGGGTTTTATTGAGCAATGCTGGGTAATACTGGGCAATATGAAATTCTATTACTTTACTTTTGTTTTACAAGGTTAAATTTCAATAAAGAGGTGTTTAATGGGTCTCTGGTATATAATTTATACATTTACATTTATAATCAAATAATGGTAAGATACATTGTCTGAATAATTATTATTTAAACACTTTAAAATGTTGCAACATAACATTGATGGACAAAATTTTTGTTATAACCAATTCATATTTTTGATACACAATATAGTACAATAATCAATTTTGTTTACATAACAATGTATTAAAAAAGAACTTGTGTATTGTTCTCAAATTTATAGGTACATGTAAGGTGTCTAATTACACTGATAAAAACTGTCAAACTATTATATGTTTATTCAACAATTATTTATTAGGTCCAATTAATGATTATAACATTTTTATGATTGTGCTTGCTATTCTCCCTTGGGGTAACTATATTAATTAGCAATTACAATATACATGCACAAAATGTATAAAAAAAGAAATCAAAATTAATATGAGGTAGGACAAAAAATGTCTAATTTTAACATGTTTAAATTGAAAAAAATACATATCTATTTATATATAAGAGTTAAAAAATGAAATCTCTACATAATTTTCTATCTATTTAAAAAAAATAAGCTTAAAAAATCATATTATCCAGTATTGCCCAGTAATCCTTATTTCAGGGAGTATTGCCCGGGTGATCAATACTTTACCAACCCTGTTGTGTTCGCGTATCCGCAACTGAATTTAACAGAATTTTTTATTTGTTTCCCATTGATTTTGAGTTTTTTAGCTGAAAAGGCAATAAATCAGTTTTAATCATTCAAATATTATTTTAGCCGTATCAGATTTTTATGAAAAAGAAAGGAAATGGGGTAAATGTCAAGGAGACAACATCCCATATCCAGGTTAAAACGACCCAAAACAAAGCATCTAGGGGTCACCGTACGGTCTTCAACACAGTGAGGAACCTCACACCATATAGCAAGCCCTAAATGGCCCCAAAAGGGTAAAAAGCGGATAAACCACATCCAATAACCTAAATATCAAGAAACTAAATTTTTATAAGAAGACGCGGACAAGTCAATCACCAACATATTCCTGACTTAGGACAGGCGCAAAAATTGCAGTGGGGTTAAACTCGTTTTCTTGGATCCAATATATTCATTTTCCCCTATAAAAAAACTTATGGTGGAGGTGCTCCTACATTAAGGTTACATTAATACTAATACTAATTCAGTTTCTAGATTATGTAGACATTATTTACCCGCAACAACTAAAATTAAATAAGCTAACAATGATTCAAAATACTGCCCTTTTCTGGATCTAAATATCATTATTGACTCTGGTAAAATAAAAACTAAAATATATGATAAACGGGATGATTTTGATTTCACTATTAATAATTTCCCTTTTCTTGAAGGCGACATCCCTTTAGCTCCATCCTACGGAGTGTATATTTCTCAACGATTTTAATGAACGTAACCTTACTATCACAGCCAAACTTTTACAACAGGGTTACAGATTTCATAAGTTGTTGAATACATTTAAGAAGTTTTATGATAGATATGAACATTTGATATCTAAATATGGTGTCACTCGTAAACAGCTTATTACTAAGGGCATATTTAATCCTCGTTTTTACGGAAATGTTGTTAAAAAATGCCAGAAATTGATTAAAAATCCAGAAAAGCTGGGACGTAACTTACATTCTTTACGTAATAGGGGATATTGACAAGATATACTGCTAGCATCCGTTAAATTAGCTTTGAAACCTAATGACCTGAAAATATTGCACACACACTGGCGTTTCACTGATACTGCCGATGTCTACTGAAATTTATGATGATTCTTGACCAAACCCTTCGGGAAGTTTTGAGTTAGATTTTTCTTCCGTAGTGCGACAGTGTTCTACCAGCAGACTAGGCTCCTTGAGCTAGCCGGCAGTTTAGTGGAGAGCACCCTTTGACCCATCTTTCAAAATTACGTATTGTTTTTTGGATTAGTGTCTATCCAAAGAATAGAATTCTATCCTATGTCACGACCCAGGTGACCAACCTCACACAATCAAACATCAGTGATCATACCCATGCTAAAAGAATCCTTTTCAGGAAACCTCGTACACATCTTTCTGATCTCATAAAAAACTCTGACACTCAATAGTCTATTTTCATTGAACATTAATTTGATTGCCCGAACTTTTCAACACTTAAATGGTGCCCGAATTCGTTAATTAATCACAGAATGAATTTCCCATTCATAAAATTTTGTGTGTAGATGTATGAATACGGAAGACCAAGGCCTTTACTTACATTTGTATGAATGGCGTAAAGGTACTTCCCAGGAACCGTCACTGTTCTGAAATAAATCATAAAAGAACAATGCATTGGAAATAAAAAATCAAATTCAAATTGATCTGTTGATTGCCGTTCGTCCAATTCGTCCAACAATGTTCAGTCCGGGGTGTTGCGTGTTAATTGCCGTTGATCAGATTTTGGTCAAACAAAACTTTAGATAATGTCATTTGAGTATTTACAATGCATAACAGTCATTTTTCAATTGCATGAGAATGTATATCATAGTGCGCATTGCAATGCATTGTTGCACAAAGAACTTGGCACAGAGTCTTCGTGTATTTCTTGGACGAATTATTATCTCCATAAAGAGCAGGGTATTGCTCAGTTTGCTGCTCAGGTCTTGTCAGCTTTTGCGTCTTGTCAGCATTTACAAACCTTTCATTCAGGTCTCTTCTTTAGAATTAAATTTCAAACTGTACTTGATCAAGATGGTGCTGTCATTGTTTAGTCTATGTTGAGTGTAGTGTACAGCAGGGAACCCATAAAATGTAATAGGTTTCTGGTATAAAATCAAAATTCTTCGAATATTTGTCTCTAATGGTTTGATTACCATTGATTGGCTGGTGTGATCAAATGAAGATGGCCACCAGTAAATACTTGCTGACTGTCAGAAAGCTATGTTTTTGATGAGCAAAACATGGTTTTTGTACCTTTCTTGGTTTTGATATCATCATTATAATTAGACCCATAGTAAACAAGAGGCTCTCCAGAGCCTGTATCGCTCACCTGGGTCATGGCTGACACAATAAGTCAAATTAATCACAACGTTTAAGGTTCTCATTTTCAAATTGGTTTATTAATGTTTAAGGGTCTCATTTTGAAGTTTGCTGATGTTTATTAATGTTTAAGGGTCTCATTTTGAAGTTTGCTGATATTGTATGATCCAAAATTAAACTATGTTCCCCACTGGCAGCTATTTTTGATGGGGCGTAGACCAACTGTCACCTTTCTTGAAGAAGACCATGTAAGGATCATTGTGCCTCACTTTGGTTCCAATTGGCATAGTATTTTCAGAGGAGATCTTTAAATGATTTCCCATGGGGTCCAATGCAAGGTTAAACAATGTTCCCTGCTGACTGCCATTTTGGATGCTATGCAGTCATCCAGACACATTTTACAAAGGGGACCAAGTAAGGACCATTGCGACTAAGTATGATTCCAATTGGCCATGTACTTTCAGAGGAGAAGATCTTTGAATATGTTTCCCTATAGGGTCCAATGTTAAAAACAGGGATGTGATACTTCCGCGGAATCGCGGATTTCCGCGGGTCCGATACTGACCGATTCCGTTATTATATATATTTTTATACTTCCGCCAGGCTGATTTCCGGTTATTTCCGCGGGTCATCAAATGTATGAATCTCATCCCTGTAAAAACGTTCCCTCCTGGCGGCCATCTAGGATATATGAACACATTTTTTAAAAGGGGCCACCTATGGACCATTGTGACTAAGTTTGGTTCCAATTAGCCCAGTATTTTCAGAGGAGAAGATTTTTGCAATATTGTCCAATTTTGGACAAAGTTCCCCGCTGGCGGCCATCTTGGATGACGTGCAGACTAGCCAGACAAAATTTTCAAAGGGGACCACCGAAGGACTATTGTGACCAAGTTTGGTTCTAATTGGTACAGTAGTTTCAGAGAAGATCTTTGAATGCTTTCCCATAGGATCTTGGATATGATACAGACTTGCCAGACACTTTTTTTTAATGGGGCCACCTCAGGACCATTGTGCCCAAGTTTGGTTCCAATTGGCCCAATGGTTTCAGAGAAGATGATATTTGAATGAAAAGTTTACGATGGACAGACCACTGAAGGCAAGAAGATCACCATGGCAAAGCCATGCAGGTCAGCTATAAAGTTATACAGTCATTGAAGCATAGATGCAACTTCACTATTAACTGAGAAAGATGTTTGCATTGTGGGCAAACAAACATAACTAAATGATACAATATACAGTTATATTCAATTATTATTAAATTTTGAAATAAGTATAGTTTATATTTGTACAACAACACTTTTTTGCTCTAGATTATGTAACAAAAAATTATTTCTACTAAAGTGATAGCAGGCAATTTCTCTAAAACTTAAAAGAGAAAAGTAAACAAAAGAAGATTTGAAAGCAGAATTTAAAGGGAAATAACCCATAACCATATGGCATTGAACAGTCAAGTACCTAACCTGTATGAGTTATTACAGAAAAATAACATGCATGTGTTATTACAGATGTTGTTTTGAGTTATCTGCTCTTTATTCCTAATTCTGTAATAACACCTTTAATATATTACCTTTTTTTTTGTCACTTGGGAATTGCTTAGAAGTTTGCTCAGAAACTAATTATTTAGCCTGGATAAATCAGTTTTCAATTAAGTTAAAACATTTTTGATGAACCATGGTTAATCAGTGAGACAAGGCTCTAAAGTGATATAACTTAAGTTGTAATAACAATGCTTAGTTATTACAGGAATATGATTTAAAAATTTGTTAGTTTATTAGACACATGTTTGGGAATTACTAAGAAACTTGCGCAGAACCTATTGACATGCTTTGATTTTCATACATTACTGTTTTAAGATATAATCTGATTGGGCATTATTTTGGTCTGGGGAAAACACTTTTAAGTGATGTAGAGTAGCTGTAATAACACCCTTTTATTATTACAGGCATACTTTTTCTGTAATAACATATGTATATTTTGCAATATTGGCAAACTATGAGAAGTCCTATGATTTTAACTCCTAGCATGCTGATAGACAATAATG
>MJUU01061527.1:122167-137329 GCA_002080025.1 Modiolus philippinarum | reverse complement strand
AAGGTCAAGGTCACAGTTGCTAAAAATAGACTAAAATTTCAATAAAATTTTGGTTTCCGGATGATAACTTGAGTATACTACATAGGATCAAAACCAAACTTGGTCACATGCTTACTTGTCACCGAAGACAGAACCCTATCGATTTCCAGGTTGGTACCCCCAAGGTCAAGGTCACAGTTCACTAGAGATATAAAAGTATTAATTTCCTTGGCACATTATTAATTTGTAATACTTTTCCACAGAGATTAATAATGTGCCAAGGAGATTAATACTGACCGCCAGAGATTAAGACTGACCACCAGAGATTTAGACTGACGTGCCAAGATTAATACTGACGCGCGGAAATTAATACTTTGACGTGCGGAGATTTAATCAATAGATATCGACATTGATTATCGAAATGTCACGTGGATATATTGTAGAAAAGGCTATACATATCTCGGGGATTGCATACCAATCGTGATTTCACTAAAGGAAATGTGTATTGTGACTGTCGGCGACGATGCACAAATCTGGAATACACACTTCGTATGGTCCGCGTTTTGATGTGATTTTTAAACAAGTATTTATTCAAATCAACGGGAAGGCAATAATTTTATTGTCATTTGATTCAGTTTTAGTTAAAATCTGCTTTCCTTCACCACGTTTGTGTATTCCAATGTTCAAGGGAGATAAGAATTTTACCTGTGTATTGGTGGGGATAAAACATAGTACACAGACCCGACAATATCGGCATAAATTTGTGTGAAAACCATTACGATAATTATATATAGAGTGATGATGATGCATGAATTAATTTCCTTTATTTTTCAGGTATTGATACAAAGCAGGTAACAATTTTTAATGTTTAACATTGTTTGTTTGGAACATTTTGTTTTATTGCATGTTTTATTTAAAAAATGTTATAAATGCTCATTAAGAGTTATTTAACAATTGTTGAATAGTTTCAAAGTTTATGATGTTAATTGTTGAATTATTGATTTAAAAATGTTCCTGAAAATTAGTATTACATAATAACGTTTTCAAATTTACTTTTTCGAATTCATTTGCTTAAAATGTTGCTTGCATTTAATTTAGAAATGGTTATTTATTTCTTCTATTTACATTCATTATATTAATATTTTAATATGTTATAAAAAATTAAACCTGCAGCATTTTATAGTTTTTTTTTAACTAATAAGCAATGTTTTATTTTGTTTTTTTTTCCCTTTATATCAATATATTTCTATCCATTTTCTTTAGAGACATACAGATTATCTGCCTTCGAATTTCTAAATACAACTGGAGAAAACATTTTGTTTGTTATGCAACTAAGATATTACAGGTAGTCAGATTTTTATTTAGATCTGTAACTTTACAATTTTGGATTAAATTTTGTATTGTCTTGGTTTTCACATTTTATATTTTAAAAGATGTTGTCTCCTTGACATTTACCCCATTTCCTTTCTTTTTCATAGTTAATGTCAGAAAATTCTATCTATGACATAACAACAGAAATAATATTTTGTATATTTTTACTTGACTATCAGAATATATTGAGACTGAATTTTACATAGAAAAAGTGCCAAAATTTTCAGATTTGATTTTGAAGTAAAATATTGCACACATACTAATTTATATACATTTATAACAAAAAATTATGTCTGCATGGTAAATGATAAATATTGCATATGTACTAATTGTGTATACAGTATACTCTAACGTTTAATCAAATTAGACTAGAGGCATTATTCGTGTCAAATATACAGACCAGGTAATCTGAATTGATGTTGGAAGATGTTTAATACCTTCTTTGGTACATCAGGGATTAAGATTAACGGTCGCCCAGTCGCAAATGCGACCAAAATTTATGGTGGGCGACTTTTGTTTTATGTCCCTGTCGCCCAACTGGCGACCAAAAAAATCCTGGTCAAGTTGGACTTTTTTCGTGAGATGTGCTAAATATAACTAATTTTTCCCAGACTATCTAAAAATATAAATTACACTGTGTAATGCTTAGAGTTTTTCATAGTCCTCATGTAATAAAATCCGATAACTTTCGAACGACGAGACAGGAAGTCGATAACGCATAATGTTTGGCTTTTCCATTATTTGCGTGATAGGGAGTGAAGGGAACACATGGAATAGCCAGTTTATAATGACGTAGTTTTCCCTTCTTCTTTCTTATAGATTTTGATGTTGTGTTTTTGTTTAAAGGGTAAAGGGGTTTTTACGAACGAAATGTACCGAAACGCTAGTCGATGTGTCCATTCTTAAAAATTATTAAATAAAACCATGTATTGATTTTTAGCTGTGAGTTCTCCAATTCTGGAGGGAATAATAATAGCAATTTCCGGTTTAAAGCTATTTATACTTTGTAAACACGAAACATGTGGCGGTGGGTCGAGGATGTCAGTGAACCAAAGTCAACCAAACGAGGAAAAACTTGAATATTTCAAGGATATTCAGAGGATGAAGATGATGTGTTTTCAACCTTTTGGACTTCACCAGTGACTGGTTCATTAAATGAAATTTAATTTCAATCACTTCCTTATTTTCTGATTTCTATATAAGACTAAAAATACAATGGAATTTTATTTGAGTTTTGCAGATGGCAATTTTGTGACCAATTTATGTCTTTTAAGTGCAAATAAAAAAAACTGCTTGAAAATAACAAACCAAAACATATAAGCTGATAAAGTGAGAATCATCCCATCAGTTAATCCAATAATCCAAAGGCAATGACAACATTGGAAGCACAAAGATGCAGAGACATCAGACACACACACAAAAACAAATCACTTTTAAGGCTTTCAGTCTATATCAACAAAAGATTATGACAATTAATCAAATAAGGGATATGGAGTAAATTCACATGACAGAGTCTCTACAAATACATGGTTAAAAAAGAAACAGATCAACGCTTTTATTTTTGTTCATCATCTTTAAGTTACCACGAGTTAGCCTAGGCTTGTCTCCTTGTAAAGTTGGGCTCCTAAATTTTAAGTTGGGCCCCTAACTCTCTCAGTAGTAGTAGCCCAGCTGGCTCCTGGAGAAAAAAAATAAAGCATATTCCCTGTACATACACACAGGTGTCATATATCATGTGTTGTCTTGGCAACCCAGGTAAAACTTTCACATGAGAAGTGAAATTAAAAGAAAAATACACAGTCTGAAAATTATTTAAAAATGGTACAGCACAAGGATAATATACGCATCTGTATAGCATGAACGGCAATAACTAAGATAAGATAACTTCTATTAAATTTTTAGACAGAACAGATGAATCAATATATTTTAGCTGGGACTAATATCCCAGATTTTAGCTTCAGTATGAAAATGCAAAGATGGAGATATTCTGTTTTATAATCGTATTTTCCTTTTCTAAAACACCTCGAAGCAGATTAGATAAGAAAGAACAGTATGCAAGACCAACAAGTTACTGAAGGATTTTAAATTTTCAGATCACTTTTGAATATTATATGTATATGGATTGGTCTTAGAATTTTGAAATACAGAATATCGAATTTACAATTATTATTGTCTGCATATTTCTAGTTCAGAAAATGTAAATACATTTTTATTTATCTCATGGCAGTTCGTCAAGGATACATTATGCAATATACGTTTTATGTTCCTGTCACTACAAATTATCTCCCATTTCCGCGAAACGGCGTGAATATCCTTAACAGATTTTGATTTAAATTTAAATTTATATTGTGTTCTAAAATCTGTGGAACCATCAGGATTTTACATTTTTTTGTTCATGTGGTGTTTGTCGAAGCATTTGAACCAGAGACATAAAATATAAATAATATTTCCGAAAATAATGTTTCAATCAAGCTGGAAAATGTGATTATTTTATCTTACCTGTATACAAGATTCCATTTCTACTTAGCTGTACCTATCTTAAGGTTGGGGTGTAATTTCTTTATGTGAAGGTACAGTACAAGCGGCAAATTCGGGGTGGAATTAGGGTCTATATTTTGGCAATTTTTAGAGACCTTAGGTCTAGTTTCTTCTTGCATTGAGATTTTCGGTACCAAATTTTGTTTGAGACAATTTTTTGGTCTTTAAATAAGTCCCTTTAGGTAATTTTGAGTCATTTCTTTAGTCCACTTGTAGATCTTTGGTCATTATTTTAGCCTATTGAATTCGGCACATGACGTGAATAATTTTGGAAAGAGGTTTTAAATGTAAAGACGCATCCCTGTGCCAGTTTAAGGTCAAGTTAACTTTAGACTATTTACAGGCTAAAATTTTCAAGTAGCCTGTAAGTGTTTTCACGCTGAACGTATCCCGGAATGCATATAAATTTGAATATACAGTATATATATACCAGACAGAGGTATCCCATAACAGACACATTGATGCCCGATAATGGCGATATCCATATCAGGTAATCTGAATTCATTATGCAGATCAGATTATCGGAATTCATGTGATGATTTAGCAACCTACGTAGAACTTAGAAAAATAAACCAACACACGAAAAGTGAAATTAATAAGAATTTACACAGTCTGAGAACAGAAAACTTATTTAAAAATGGTACAGAGTAAACTCCAATACCCGGTATGGTAGCTGTATCAAATTTTTAGACAGAACGGATGCATCTAATTACGTTAAGTTCAATATGAACAAGAATATGTTTATTTTGACGTTTTATAATCGTATTTTCCTTTCCTAAAACACCTGAAAACAGAGAAGCTTACAAGAGTAGTATCCAAGTCCAGCAGATAATTAACGGATCTTCAATAATCGGACCTCTTTGGGATATTACATATATATATAGTCTTGATTTTATTTTAATTCTAGCATACACATAATTTCGCCATGCAATTGTCATTTTATGCATATTTCTAGGTCAGAAAATGTGAAAACAATGTTTTATCCCATGGGAGTTCGTCAAGGATCCACTCTACCATGTACATTTATTGCCTGTCACTACTAGTCATCTTTATTCTCGTGGAATAGCGTGGATATCATAAACATTTCAAACTTTAAGTGGTCATTTCTCCTGGTTCCGTCTAACCATCAGGATTTGATACAAACTTACGAACAGTGACATTATTATACATAATGTATGAATATATGCAACAGTTTTGGAACTATGATTATTTGTCTTACTCGTGCCCTTAATGAGCACATGTAGAAAATATGATTATTTACCGTTTCCATGTAAGATTCGATCTCCTCTTATCTGAATACTTATCTAAAGGCTCTAATATATTCATAGCCTGTACTGAATTGTTTTCCCACTGTGAATAAATCCTGGGAATGTATAGAAGTCTGTGTCTGTCCCACCAGAGACATATGTCTTTGGTCCCACCATGGAGGTATAAATAATAATTCTTTATTGCAAAATTACACCCCTAAGGGTCAAAGCAATACAATACAACACAAAACATATAATACAGCATAAAATGATCAATAGGTAAAAGATAGACGACTCTCTGACCGGCGTGGACCCTATATCAATTCAGCAGATTGTTTCAGAAAGGTACATACTACTGGTAAAAGGGCTGAGTTTGGATTAAGAATGAAATTTATTTTTTGAAACTGGTTGAAATTTTTTAAATTTGGGAAGTTTTGGTGTACAAGTTCAAAAAAATTGTCCTATTTTGTTCATTAATTTTACAATTTAAAAGGAAATGGTTTTCATCTTCATTAACTTTACATGTCTTACAAAGTCTCTGTTGACGGGGAATATTTTTATAACGACCAGTTTCTATTTGTAAATTATGGTCGCTTAAACGAAATTTTGTTAATATTTGTCTACTTTTAAAACATGGCAATTCAGATAAATATTTTTCTAGCCCAATATTTAGTATAAACGTGAAAGCAACCATACCTTGACCAAAATGCAATTCAGCTCTTTCCGATCTTGTAATGGTTAGCCTATGGATTAATTTTATTAGTATGAATAAAACATTAATTAAACACGTAACAGACTGTTTCTATACTACAATGGACTGCGTTTATATCGAAAATTTCCGCAAAATGAACAAATATCAAGGGATCCCTTTCTTAAAATGGTTGGACTTTCCAAACTTTATGTGTACACGTACACTGACATATATAATGTTGAATAATCATTTACTGTGTATTTGTCGAATTGTTACAGTACCCTGTCATTCTCTTTAAAGCAAAAATCATGAAAAAGCGAAATATTCTTTGTCCCAAATGTTTTTATTTGTGCATGAAAATAAATCAAAGTAGGCTAGTATCAAAATGGTCATCAATACCATTGCATATCGGAGATGAACATTCGGAATATTGACTAAGTGGCCAGCTGAGCCCTCGTGTTAATTAGCGTCATCGATCAGTCACAAGACTAAAGTGGCAACCTGTGGATTGTCGTATTTTGTGCATAGAAATATAACCATAGCTTGTAAAAGAATAGAAAATGCTTAGATTTAAAATTGCATTCTTTAAAATGTACAACTATGTGCTTATTCTACACATAATTCTCTTTCTTTTTAATCTATTTTTATGAGAATCGGAAGAATTTTAGTCTCGTCAAAATTGATTCTAAAATTTCAAATATTTTCACAAGTTTTCCTTATTTAAGGCATTGTAAATGTACGGTATTTTCCGTGAAGTGTCACCTTTTCAGAGCTGAATTTTAAGAGAACAAATAGACTTTTCTAATCTGTACAACTATGTGGTGAAAAAAGATGAAATAGGCTATTCGTCAGTACAATTCGTTTCACTTAAAAGATAAAGATCTTCTCTCGTCAAAATCGATTTTAAAATCGTCATTTTCACTGATTCTACACCAGACACCAAGACCCAACAGTATTCATATCATTTTGCTTGTCAATATTTTAAAATACAAATTCTTTTAAAAATGAACAATTCATAACTGTTTAAAGTAAAAAAAAATCTAAACTAAAACTTTTAATTTTGAATAGAGCAGACTGTTTAGGGTTCAATTGTCTTATGACCCTTTGACAGACACCCCTGATGTTGGTTGTGCAAAGGATGTATATTAAGATATAAATATACATCCTTGATTGTGCCGATAAACAATTTTCACCTATGATACCTGTGGCTTAATTACGTAACAAATGACCTGATGATGGTGTATGCATCACGTGTGTAACAAATTCGAACGACTATATAAATTGTATTTTGTAGCATTTGCTTATTTTCGTTACGTGTAGTCCCAATTATCATTTTATAATAATGCTTTAGATAGGTTATTCTTTATTTGTTACATTTTATTAACCTTTTGTAACATTTATTTTTTTTAAATATACAAATGATATAATATAACAAGACAATCTCTTTGATATGGCTTACTCGTTCAATAATACACAGGTACCACTACGTTAACCAGTTAGCATCTGACTTTCTATACAAGTCGGTAATAGCTTAGTATGGCCACACATAATTCAATAGCCCAGTCCAATTTTTACTGGTCCATAACTATATTGTCAACCAAAATTGCAGGATATTTCAGTAGCAACCTAGGCTACTGGTTTTAAAATTTTTGTAGCCCAGGTCAAATTTAAGGGACCTTGGGCTACCGGGCCCCTGGTTATTTGCATCCTTGCATATCTTATGACTTCTGTGGCAATTTGTATCGAAATACTGATCAAACTTTGTACGAGAACACACCATGAAAGACATCATCGTAAAAACCTAACAGATATATGTTTTCAGAATTACCATGGAATTATCATGAAACAAAGTTTTGCCAGATTAACCAAGCAATATCCGTGTAGTTGACGGTCCATTCCAAGCTGACATGTATCATTGATATCTCCAACAATTGCTGATTTGGTCCGACTTTTATTTGACTCATTATTCATTTATAGTTTCTGTTCCTTGTGATGACGTCTTGATGCAGTATTGTACGATGTACATGTGTTTGCTCTGCATGCAAACTTTTTTGTGTGTGTTTCGTCATAAACTTACATGGATAATCCACGATTTCATGATCGTGCATCACCCGTGAACTGATTTTTTTCTTTTGTATGATGTCGATGTCAATCTTTAGTTAATATATCATTTTTTTATTAATATTTGCTTTGGAGTAAACCGCACACATTTGCATTGCTATTCTGACCATTTGTGTCTGCCTTATAATTCAATGGAAATAAAATCATATTACCCTTGGGTCCAGTCTTCGAAACAAGTGGGTGTACCGAAGCAGTTTCAGGGAAATTTTTCTATTTTATTTGTCAATGTTTTTTTTCTGAATTCTACACGACATGTGAAATAGACAAAGAGATGATCCAACACCTCATATCCTCTCCTCTGTATCCGGAAATGATGAAAAAAATCTTGACACACATGCAGATTGGTGATTTTCTGTTTACGCTTAAATATTTATTTATGTGCATATTACATCCATGATGGATCAAGCAAATACATTATGTAAAACATCTTCCTAAGTCAGGTGTTCAAAGTCTCAGAACACCTGACTTGGGAGGATGTATGTAAAAAAGAATTACAAAAAAAAAAAAAAACAGTTGAACTAAAAAACATAAACTGCAATAGAATTTAGTTGACTCTTTGACCGGTGTGGACCGGTGTGGACCCTACTTCAATTCTAATGATTGTTTTATAAAGGTGCATACAGCCGATAAAAGGGTTATGTCTGAAGTTAAAATGTATTAAAGTTTTTCGACAGAAGTTCAGAGTGTTTTTTTTTAATGATTTCAAAAAGTTTACGTATGTAAGTGTCATTGATTGTACAGTTTTACACCGAGTTGGCAATCTTTCTGTTATATCAATATATAGACTAAGTTACAATACGATATGCGATCATGCCCGTAATTAAATTTCTGCCCTACACAAGTTTTTTCCCAAAGTATACCGGTAGTCCTGATTCAGCGAACAGACTTGTCTTTACTCTTACTCCTTTAATTCGTGGTGTTAAGAGAAGCGGCATAAAATATGCATATAATCGATATTGATTTTACACAATGAGCCCAACCGCCCGAACCGATGATCAATACAATGAACCTAGCCTTCACCCTTTTGCACTCGAGGCGAGCGCGGCAAGAGGCTTTAGTACATGTATGTTTTATTGCTGTTGTAACCTGTGTGTCCTTGTCACTACGGGATAATTATAACTGAGAGAATCAAGTGCAATATACGGTTACATGAGCCCATCCTGTATAGACTTACTATAGAACTTTCCAATATTATTATTTCGCTTTAACTGTGACGTAAAATTTCGTTTCTCAGGACTTCCACAAATATAAATTTCATTTTAATATAGCAAGCTGTTCAAGTTCATACTTGGCAGGTAGAAACTAGGCCTTTTCTTGCAGTAGGATAATTCCTGGTATAACATAAACAAGATCGTGAAAACATAAAAATATTAATAACAAGGACAGGCACAACATGGAAATATTGTTATGTTTATTTCCTTCAAGGACCAGTGGCTGATTTAGGGGGGAGGGGCGGGGTGGCCCGGGCCCCCCTTAGGTTGGAAAATATTTAACATTCCTAGGGCTTTTTGAAAAAAATTGTGTTCCCCCCCCCCCCCCCCCTTTTGAAAAAAATTTGGGTCGGGCCCCCTCTTAGCAGAAAGTCTGGATCCGCCACTGAGGACATATATTTACGTAAATATACATCCTTCTTTCCATGTACTGTCTGCCCTTATAATAAATATTCTTGTGTTTTCACGATCTTTTTATATCTTGATTTGGAAAAACGCCGCAACATTTATACATCTTCAACGTACTGGTATAGCATGAACATGTGTCACCAGGTGAATCTTTTTACAGTGCAGCTGATCTTGCAAACAAAAATTATCAAAACACTTTCTGGGATTTTTTTTTCGGAGAGCTTATAAATATACATCTTGAATTATTCCCCAGTGCACTGAAACACGCTTATACGCGCCGGTCTGTCTTGCAATTTTTGTCACGAAGTTTCAGTAGTCAATCTTTACAGCTGATTATTATAATATCAGAGAATGAATAAACGAAATATTCATTACACAAAACGTTAGATTATTTTATTGACACCAGAGGCATTTCAGAAGTGGAAAAACAGCAATGACAGTTTAGTCTACATGCATGCACGATCGCATAGTACATGAGAGATTCCTTTTATTACAAATATTTCACCTGTTCACACAAAAAGTTACCTGTGTATATTCCACCATATTCTTTCAAGAGCAGCGAGATTATACCTGTACAGTATAATGATGTAATGAAAAAGAAAACAGTATTACCGAATAAGTAAGTATGCATCTACGCAACTGTGTAGATTAAAATATTAACTTGTCAAATTTGCTTTAAATGAGAATGTAAACCCAGAGCCATAACTGGTATTAAAAACAGACATAAACATGGAAATAAGAAATTGGAAAAACTTTGAAACCATGCAAAATACTGTACATAGCCTCAAAATGTCAAAATATATGAATGTCTTATCAAATCTAAATATTCAAATTACACTTTGTGTTAGGCCTAGAAATAAGAATTTTGGAAATAATTAACAAGATAAATAAATTCGATTTGTCTCCCTAAATGGATAATAACATGCAAAAGAAATTTGAAGCAAAAAAAAAAAAAAAATTGAAAACGCAAATGCATGATATAATTTTCAGGAACATTTTTTTGAAAATTTATTATTCAACAATTAACATCATAAACTTTGAAAGCAATCAGCAAAAGGTTAAATAACTCTTACAATTGTTAGTGAACATTAAAAAAACCATTAAACAATAATTTAAATAAAAAACATGCAATTAAACAAACTTTCCAATCAAACAATGTTAATCATCGACATTTTTACCTGCTCTATCAACAATTTAAATAAAAAACATGCAATAAAACAAACTTTCCAATCAAACAATGTTAATCATCGACATTTTTACCTGCTCTATCAACAATTCAACAATTAACATCATAAACTTTGAAACAATTGTTAGATAACTGTTACTATTGTCAATTATTATAATCCATGGAATAAAACAAAATGTTCCAAACAAACAATGTTAAACATTAAAAATTGTTACCTGCTTTGTATCAATACCTGAAAAATAAAGGAAATTAATTCATGCATCATCATCACTCTATAAATAATTATCGTAATCGGCTTTCGCACAAATTTATGCCGATATTGTCGGGTTTGTGTACTATGTTTTATCCCCACCAATACACAGGTAAAATTCTTATCTCCCCTGAACATTGGAATACACAAACAACTGACGAAGTTGTGGTGAAGGAAAGCAGATTTTAACTAAAACTGAATCAAATGACAATAGAATAATTGCCCTCCCGTTTATTTGAATAAATACTTGTTTAAAAATCACATCAAAACAGAAGAAAACGCGGACCATACGAAGTGTGTATTCCAGATTTGTGCATCGTCGCCGACAGTCACAATACACATTTCCTTTAGTGAAATCACGATTGGTATGCAATCCCCGAGATATGTATAGCCTTTTCTACAATATATCCACGTGACATTTCGATAATCAATGTCGATATCTATTGATTAAATCTCCGCACGTCAAAGTATTAATTTCCGCGCGTCCGTATTAATCTTGGCACGTCAGTCTAAATCTCTGGTGGTCAGTCTTAATCTCTGGCGGTCAGTATTAATTTCCTTGGCACATTATTAATCTCTGTGGAAAAGTATTAAAAATTAATAATGTGCCAAGGAAATTAATACTTTTATATCTCTAGTGGTTGCTAAAAATAGACTAAAATTTCAATAAAATTTTGGTTTCCGGATGATAACTTGAGTATACTACATCGGATCAAAACCAATCTTAGTCACATGCTTGCTTATCACCCAGGACGGTACCCTATAGATTTCCCGGTTGGTACCCCCAAGGTCAAGGTCACAGTTGCTAAAAATAGACTAAAATTTCAATAAAATTTTGGTTTCCAGATGATAACTTGAGTATACTACATCGGATCAAAACCAAACTTGGTCACGTGCTTGCTTATCACCCAATTCAAAAGCCTATTGATTTCCAGGATGGTAGCACCAAGGTCAAGGTCACAGTTGCTAAAAATAGACTAAAATTTCAATAAAATTTTGGTTTCCGAACGATTACTTGAGTATTCTGCATCTGATCAAAACCAAACTTGGTCACTTGCTTACTTATCACAATAGACATAATCCCATAGATTTTAGCGTTGATACCATCAAGGTCAAGGTCACAGTTGCTAAAAATAGATTAGTATTACATATAAGACTGTTTCTCAGATTATTTGTTGGAACTACACATTATATCAAAACCAAACCAGTTCCAGTGCCTATTTATCACAGGAGAAAGACCCTTTCTAATAATATTTGATAAATATATATTGTATATAGTTATGGCTTTAATTATTTATGGGTTTCGATTGCAAGAAGGCAGGGGCATCCGTGTCCCATGGACACATTCTTCCATTTTTTCTAATTATTTGATATATATATATATATTGTACATAGTTTTGCCTTTAATAATTTAAGAGTTTCGATTGCAAGGAGGCAGGGGCATCCGTGTCCCATGGACACATTCTTCCATTTTTATGCCCCCGCCGCTTGGCGGTCGGGGGCATTAAGGTTTACCCTGATCTGTACGTCCGTACGTCCATCTTTTTGGTTTCCGGATGATGACTTGAGTATCCTGCATCGGATCAAAACCAAACTTGGTCACATGCTTACTTATCACCCAAGACAGAACCCTATCGATTTCCAGGTTGGTACCCCCAAGGTCAAGGTCACAGTTGCTAAAAATAGACTAAAATTTCAATAAAATTTTGGTTTCCGGATGATAACTTGAGTATTCTACATGGGATCAAAACCAAACTTGGTCACATGCTTACTTATCACCGAAGACAGAACCCTATCGATTTCCAGGTTGGTACCCCCAAGGTCAAGGTCACAGTTGCTAAAAATAGACTAAAATTTCAATAAAATTTTGNATATCAAAACCAAACCAGTTCCAGTGCCTATTTATCACAGGAGAAAGATCCTTTCTAATAATATTTGATAAATATATATTGTATATAGTTATGCCTTTAATAATTTATGGGTTTCAATTGCAAGGCCGCCGTGCGCGGTCCCAGCTTATGAATAGGCCCGCAGCATCCTCTGAGCTTGGAGTATGAGTCGTCCTAACAGAGGACCCCAAGGGAACCCCGGGATATAGAAATAGGACCTAGTATCTCCGGCTTGCGGGGTGTGACCCCTCCTAAAAGGAGGCTGACCCGGAGGGTCCCGGGATATAGAAATAGGACCCATTCCGTGGTTGTGCGGGATTAATAAATACACAACCCATCTTTCGGATGGGATGTAAACTCAGGTCCACGTGTTGGAAGAAATGCCACGCTTCCTGCACGTTAAAGAACCCTTGTAGCAAGCTCTTTTTGGGGTGGTCCGTAGGTGATCGGCTACAGACTAAATTCCCCGCCCTTGACGATTTCACCCTACTTTTCCAGTGGCAGTCAGAATTTCCCGTCCCATGGCCCTTTCCATACCCCAAAGATTTATTTATTAACAAACTTGTTCTCGTCTTGATATAGCTGAAATATTGCTGAGTAGACGTTAAACAATATTCAATCAATCAATCGATTGCAAGGAGGCGGGGGCATCCGTGTCCCATGGACACATTCTTCCATTTTTCATCTAAGATTTCCTAGCTTGTGTAAGTGGGAATGATTTCAAATTTGGTCTGAAGCTTGCAAATAATGAGTTGTATCCTGTAAGCGATTTTCAAGTTTGTCGGACTTCCACTTCCTGTTTGCCGATACTTTGATTTATTACTATTAACAATTTTTTCATCACAGATTTCTGGGCTTCTACAATAGGGAATGATTTGGAACTTGGTCTGGAGCTTGGAAATGATGAGTTGTATTGTGTAAGCGATTTTCAAGTTCATTGGGTATCCACTTACTGTTTGACGATACTTTGATTTTTATCTATGAACGAAATTTTTGTCACAGATTTCTTGGCTTCTACAATAGGAAATGATTTGACATTTGGTATGATGCTTGATAATAATAAGTTGTATAGTGTAAGCAATTTTCAACATTGTCAGTCGTCCACTTCCTGTTTGCCGATACTTTGATTTTTTTTACTATTTACAAATTTTTTGTCTCCGATTTCTTGGTTTTTGCAATAGGGAATGATTTGAAACTTGGAAATAATGAATTGTATTGTGTAAGTGATTTTCAAGTTCGTCAGGTATCCTGTTTGCCGATACTTTGATTTTTCTTTTATAAGCGAAATTTTCGTCACTGATTTCTTGGCTTCTACAATAGGGAATGATTTGAAATTTGGTCTGATGCTTGGAAATGATGATTTGTATTGTGTGAGCGACTTTTAGGTTTGTCACTGAACTACTTTCTGATTTGCTGATACTTTGATTTTTAACTTTAGATGACTTGATATTTAGTTTGAAGCTAAGAAATGATATAGTTTGGTAAAACTTCAAGAAATCACTGTATCCAGCAAATTACTCTATCAACACATTAGTGTGTCAAACAGAATTTTAATCCACACTTATCTGATTTTTATACGACCGCAAAAAATTTGAGGTCGTATAATGGTATGGTGCTGTCCTCGTCGTTGTCGTTGTTGTTGGCGGCGTTGTTGTCTGTAGACACTTTTTCTATGCCCCCGCCGCTAGGCGGTCGGGGGCATTAAGGTTTACCCTGATCCGTACGTCCGTCCATACGTCCGTACGTCCATCTTTTTGGTTTCCGGATGATAACTTGAGTATCCTGCATCAGATCAAAACCAAACTTGGTCACATGCTTACTAATCACCCAAGACAGAACCCTATCGATTTCCAGGTTGGTACCCCCAAGATCAAGGTCACAGTTGCTGAAAATAGACTAAAATTTCAATAAAATTTTGGTTTCCGGATGATAACTTTAGTATCCTGCATGGGATCAATACCAAACTTGGTCACATGCTTACTTATCACCCAAGACAGAACCGTATTGATTTCCAGGTTGGTACCCCCAAGTTCAAGGTCACAGTTGCTAAAAATAGACTAAAATTTCAATGAAATTTTGGTTTCCGGATGATAACTTGAGTATACTACATCGGATCAAAACCAATCTTAGTCACATGCTTGTTTATCATCCAAGACGGTACCCTATAGATTTCCGGGTAGGTACCCCCAAGGTCAAGGTTACAGTTGCTAAAAATAGACTAAAATTTCAATAAAATTTTGGTTTCCGGATGATAACTTGAGTATACTACAT
>MJUU01061527.1:94523-105509 GCA_002080025.1 Modiolus philippinarum | reverse complement strand
GTATAACATTCGACTGAATCAGGGGAACACAATCCGACACAGAACATTGATGAAATGTTTGCCATGCTGTGGCGACTTCAAAACTGGTGTTGAAAATTGTTTGTTGATCGCCATTTTCAAAATGGCCGCCAAATAAAGGCGGGAAAATGCAACATTGTCCCATTTCAATAAAAATTGGTTTCCAAATAGCTATTGATGTTGCGACTTCAAATCCGGTGTTGAAAATTTTTTGTTGATCGCCATTTTCAAAATGGCCACCAAAAAAGTCGGGAAAATTCAACATTGTCCGATTTCAATGAAATTTGGTTTCCAAATAGGTATTGATGTTGCAACTTCAAAACTGATGTTAAAAATTGTTCATTGACTGCCATTTTCAAAATGGCTGACAAAAAAAGCGGGAAAATTCAACATTGTCTGATTTCAATGAAATTTGGTTTCCTAATAGATATTGATGTTGCAACTTCAAAACCAGTGTTGAAAATTGTACATTGACCGCCATTTTCAAAATGACCACCAAATAAGGCGGGAAAATTCAACATTGTCTGACTTCAATAACATTTTGTTTCCAAATAGATATTGATTTTGTGACTTTATGGTGTTAAAAAATTGTTGACCGCCATTTACGTAATGATGTCTCGACTTCAAAACTGGTGTCAAAAGTGGTCCGTAGCAAGAATGTTTTTTGTCAAAAAAGTCAAACAAAGACATATAGTAAAACATGATCAGACTTTAAATACAGTTCAAAAATTGATTGAGTTTGAGCTACCAAAGTTAGAGAGACTGAAGTTCAACTGTATTACTTACAATGTCTGTAATCATATCCAAGATGGCCGCCAGCAGGGAACGTGATTTAACATTGGACCCTATGGGAAAGCATTCAAAGATCTTCTCTGAAACCACTGCGTCAATTCGAACCAAACTTGGTCACAATAGTCCTTCGGTGGTCCCCTTTAAAAATTTTGTCCAGCAAGTCTGCACGTCATCCAAGATGGGCACCAACAGGGAACTTTGTCCAAAATTGGACAATCGTGCAAAAATCTTCTCCTCTGAAAATACTAGGCCAATTGGAACCAAACTTAGTCACAATTGTCCTTACGTGGCCCCTTTTAAAAAATGTGTTCAGCACATCATATCCTAGATGGCCGCCAGGAGGGAACATGTTTTTAACATTGGACTCCATAGGGAAACATATTCAAAGATCTTCTCCTCTGAAAGTACATGGCCAATTGGAATCATACTTAGTCACAATGGTCCTTACTTGGTCCCCTTCATAAAGTGTGTCTGGCATGTCTGCATAGCATCCAAGATGGCAGTCAGCAGGGAACATTGTTTAACCTTGGACCCCATGGGAAATCATTTAAAGATCTCCTCTGAAAATACTATGCCAATTGGAACCAAAGTGAGACACAATGATCCTAACATGGTCTTCAAGAAAAGTGGCAGTTGGTCTACGCCCCATCAAAAATAGCTGCCTGTGGGGAACATAGTTTAATTTGGGATCATATAACATCAGCAAACTTCAAAATGAGACCCTTAAACAGTCAATAAACAAATTTGAAAATGAGAACCTTAAACATTGTGATAATTTTGACTTATTGTGTCAGCCATGACCCAGGTGAGCGATACAGGCTCTTGAGAGCCTCTTGTTTAATAATGCTTGGATAATGATTGGAGGGGTTCATTTGGGTGACTTCTGTGTTTGCCTCCAATTGCAATCATCATTTGATGTGATTAAACTTTTCAGTTGATACAAGAATTTATTATACCCCCGCTCCGAAGGAGATGGGGGTATACTGTTTTACCCTTGTCCGTCTGTCCGTCCGTCCGTCCGTCCGTCCGGAACATCTTTCGTCAAGGATTTCTCAGCTTGTGTATGTAGTAATGATTTGATATTTGGTCTGAAGCTTAAGTATGATGAGTTGTACCGTGTCTCCCTTTTTCGAGTCTGTCACTCATCTACTTCCTGTTTGACGAAAACTTTGATTTTTCCCATTATAGCCATATATTGAAAATTTTCGTCAAGCATTTCTCAGCTTGTGTATGTAGTAATGATTTGATATTTGGTCTGAAGCTTAAGTATGATGAGTTGTACCATGTCTCCCCTTTTCAAGTCTGTCACTGATTTACTTCCTGTTTGACGAAAACTTTGATTTTTCCCATTATAGCCATATATTGAAAATTTTCGTCAAGGATTTCTCAGCTTGTGTATGTAGTAACGATTTGATATTTGGTCTGAATCTTAAGTATGATGAGTTGTACCGTGTCTCCCCTTTAGAAATCCATGATTTATCTACTTCTGTTTGACGAAAACTTTGATTTTTCCCATGATAGCCATATACTGTGGTTGTACTTTTATTCGTGGACATCAATTTTCGTGGTTTTCATAAATATCACTGTTTCGTGGGTTCTTAAATTCGTGGTTTCGAGTTCTATGCATTAAAACTCTAGCTAAAAATGCATTTCGTTGTGATCCTAATTTCGTGGTTTTAGCCAACCACGAAGTCCACGAAAATTGGAACCCCACGAACAATAGTACTTTCACAGTATTGAAAATTTTCGTCGAGGATTTCTCAGCTTGTGTATGTAGTAATGATTTGATATTTGGTCTGAAGCTTAAGTATGATGAGTTGTACTGTGTCTCCCCTTTACAAATTGGTCAGTCATCTAGTTCCTGTTTGATGAAAACTTTGATTTTTCCCATTATAGCCATATATTGAAAATTTTCGTCTAGGATTTCTCAGCTTGTGTATGTAGGAATGAATTGATATTTGGTCTGAAGCTCAAGTATGATGAGTTGTACCGTGTCTCCCCTTTTCAAGTCTGTCACTCATCTACTTCCTGTTTGACTTCATCAATTTTTTTCCCATTATACCAATATATTGAAAATTTTTGGTCCATACTTGTTTGTGTCCACACTTGAACTGTGTCTACACCTGCATTGTATCCGCACACACTTAAATTTGCACTTTCCATATTGATTCAGTGTTCAATAACAGTCTGTGCCAAAAACATTTTCGTTCACTAGCCCGAAGGGGCTAGTAAGGTCCTGTGTTGTACTAGCCCGAACTCAATTTCACTAGCCCTTATAGAAGATTCTTTGTTATTAAGGTAAAATTTTAACTAGCCCACCGGGCTAGTGACTTCAAATTTTTACTAGCCCGAGACTGATTTTACTAGTCTCGGGCGTAGGGCTAGTGGCTAAAGGCACAGACTGCAATAAGCGGGGGTATAACTGGCTGCCATTCGGCGACAGCTCTTGTTTCTACAAATTATTTTTGTCAGAAGGACATTCATTGTTCAAAGTTGCTAAATGTTTCTTCTTTACTTCTACTCGGGGACATAAGTGTTTCACAAAACACATCTTGTTATGTAAGTTTCTTATAGCGTGTTTAAACAGATATTTTAACAATTAAAACCATTTCAATAAAAAAAGAGGTCCAAAGGGACTTCATCTGTTTCAGAATAAAGGGGTTAAATTGGGTGTTTTTATGGTAATAAGAAACTTTTGAACTATGTAAGATAAGACTTTTAAAGGGAAAGTTCAGTCAAAAATCAAAATTTGATATTCTGTTATTTACATGTCAAACATCCATGATACCTCGATAAAAAAGTTAAATCTTTATCTATAAAGGCAAAAAACGAACTTTGAAATGTCAAAAAATTACTACTGGGGGTTCGACATATTTTCATAGGTGGCGACACTATCGATACCACGACATCTAATTACCGTTGTACATGTACACTGCGGAAACGTGACACGTACTATTTTCATGAAAATGACATATTGTGTTACCAGACAGGATTCATATAGTACATTTTCGCCAGTTTCGTTGTACTGGTCAGGTCTTCTGATGTTTCAAAAATCACCTTCCTGTAAGATAATTCAAAATTAATGAAATTTTCTCTTATTTTAAGCATCTGAATGGGCGATCTATTTATTGTTGTTTTTGTTCTCAGATTAATAAGGATATAGAAATACTGAAAATGTTCTTGATATCTGCATTTAGTGTTTTCCTTTTTCGTCTTCTTCTTCATCGTCATTTTTATAAAATTTATCTTAGATATAAAACATTTCTTTCCTAAACGAAATAATCCATGCTATAACTAACATAACTAACATAAAAAATAAGCAGAATAATATGTGCTCGATTACCATAATTCCCGTGAGATGAGCAATTCATCTGTTTCTTTTTTTTTTTTACAAAAGCATATTGGTTTTTAAGAGTCAAGAGAAGGGGGAGTTCCAAGCATTTTTTTTTCATACATATCCTCAATTTTTGCTTAAGTTATGCACGAAATTTCACAATTTATTTTTCGAAACAGACAATGTTTCAACCAAATATAAGCACTGTTAGGGAGAACTTCTGTTATTTTGTCCAGCAAAGGTCCAGTTTAAAATCATGGGTAACCACCTTATGAGTTTGATATACATAAATATAGTTCTTTAACTCATAAAAAAACTTTCACATTCCTCCAAGTCAATATTAATGTATTATGTTTTTTACTATTATGCTATTATTTTATTTTCTTGTGCATAGTCTTTTCACGTGTATGACACAGTCTCTGACAGAATATACACGGGCACTTGTTTTCTGATTACCTACAGAAGGTGATTGTATATTGTAACACAGTCATTAAACATGCTGTCTGTGTATATTTCATTGTCGTCCCAATATACGCACGTGTCACTCTCTCCAGGGCAGAGCTGTCTGCTTACACAAAAACCACTTACACAATAAGGGGAGATTTGGGCAAATTTTGACTACAAAAATTATTTACTTTCATGAAAATTTCTAACAATTTATTTTCACCAAATGTTACATAAAATTATTTATTCACATTTGCAGCAAAAACAAAACAACATTTTTTTTTACATTTTCATGACAAGTAGGATTAGAATATTTATTTTCACTGGCACCAAGATTAAATTATTTATTCACAAAATCGCCAAATCTCCCTGAAAATCAAATGGTCGTCCCCTAACAGTTTTTGTGATCAAATGAGTGTTAAAAATAAAATTACAAAATTCTCCATATGAAGTTTTTATCGGGGTACAATTTCAAAATCAAATTAAATATTTCATTGCTGTGACATCTCTAGTAGCTATACGGAATAAAGAGGAAATAAAAAAAAATCTGCATAGGACCAGACACATTTTGTTGAATAGCTCAAGGGATTTATCCTACTCTCTTGGATCTTCTACTGTTTTTAGAAGCTAATCAGTCTCTGAAGTTGTGTATTCAGGTTAATAAATTGACGTTTTTACCCCATTTCTGTACATATTATGTTACTTGACTACGTGATCTTAAGTGTTGACAGAAGTTAGGGGAATTTCTTTTAGCGTAAATTCCGTCCTAGTGCATATCTTCTAGCTATATTTATTTGTGCAAATAAAGTTCTTTATATTATGTTGGTGATACACTAGACGTAACATAGGGTATTTTGAGACCGGCTTAAAAGTCCGGTAAGAATGTTTGTAGCAGAATAAATATAAACACTGTTTCACCTACCATATAAGTTTGAAAATGGATAGTTCAGAAATACGTTATATATTATCAGGGACTAAACATCACATAATGTATAGTCACTGATATTATTGATACATGTTGTGAAAGCGGAAATAAAAGAAAATGTAATCAGAGACATATAATAATTATATGTCTCTGATGTAATACAAGACATATCTGTTTGATCTCAAGCCTACAGCCCAGACACGAGCACAAAGGTTTAAGTCACAAAAGCTGATATTTATTCGAAGCTGCAGTTGATTTTTCGGAAATACATTTATTGTTTGTAGAATACATATATACATTGGATATGGAAAATTATTTTGCATTTGTTTAATACCTTGTTTTACTTTTCCAAAAACACCCTTTTTAGAACGTGTGGCATCAAAACACCATTTAATTCGAAATGATAAAAGTATCTTTTGCGTCCTATAAGGTGCACATATTTATAAGTCATGTGTGGCAAGGATTTGTATAGCATCCTTGCGTGTGGTAATAATTTACCTGTAATACGTGGCGTGTGCCTCACCTAGCACAGGTGAAGAAGTTTAGGTGGCAATAAACATACCACAATAAACATCATTACCAGGTGACCAAGGAGTATGCTGTACATGAAGACTGTGTAATGTACAAAATTTCAGTGATAAAAAAGACACGTGTGTGGCATACGAAGAAAAAAAAAAACGAAACGTGGAATTTACATTTTCTTTATTCAGAAATATGTTTATAGTTACTCTATATATGTTATAAAGTTTTTTTCAAATGTTTTACCTATATAACCAATAGAAACACAAAATTCGGACAATTTATTTTTTCAACTAAATTCTTGTTTTGATCGACGTATATTGATAGCGTACATTGTAGCTTTTTTCTTCTATGTGGTATCTGGATGTCGAGTATTGACCAATCAAATCATATAATATAAGGTACCGGAAGCTCATATAAGGTACCGGAAGAGGTCAATATGTCAGCGCCCAGCTTTCAACAATTTTGACACAAAAACACGAATTATTAAATAACCACTTAAGACCTGGGAACTAGTCATAGCAACAAGGTTTTAAAATACATATTTGAATAACATATCAAATTTAATTTTTTGAGTGAACTTTCCCTTTAATACTTGGCAAGTGTATAGGTATGGTCAAGAGGAACATTAATATGCAAAAAAATTAGGTCAAAGATCAAGGTCATAGGGGTCAAAAAGGGGTAAAATTGGGTATTTTCATATATTTTACTGTGGAATGTGGGGGCATATGTAGTGTTTCACAAACACATCTTTTAAGTCATCGAACTGAGCCAATTGAAACCTTTGTCACAATACTATTGCAGTCCTTTAGTTGTCTAATTGAAAATAGTTGTGTAGCAGGTTCCAATCTCATTTTATGTTGACAATATAGGAAAACTATTAAAAAAGTCTATGTGTACCTTTTGATATGAAAACACTGGGCTCCAAATGCAAGATGGCAGAAGCGTATGTGGTTTAATATTCAATCCATAACATAGTTCTATTAAAGGCCTGGTTGGTGAGGGCTGTTCCATTAAAATTTATGTGGGGAGGGGGGACACACTTTGTTCAAGACCCCCCAACAATTTATTAAAAACTATTCAAACACCTACACCAAATGGATTTTGACCCCCACCAAGAGAAAAACAAAAAATCTGCACCCCACCCCACCCCTCCCACCACAATTTAAATGGAACAACCCTGAGCAAAACAAACTTAAAAAAGCTCCTTATTAAGTTATAGATTTGTTGTCATATTTAGGAAGCTGTCTTCAACAAAATTAAGTTTTTTTTTCTTTTTGACAGAGGTCAAAGGTAGTAACCGGGGGATTGGAACCAACAGATGAAGAATGTGATTGGCCAAGTGATGAAGAAAAAGAAGATGAAAAGGTGGCTCAACTTTCGGTAAAGCTATCTTTACCATTGTTGTATAATTAGGTTTTTTCTTCTATTTGACCTTCTATTTGATCTTGGTAATCATTGCATATCTGACTTCATAAAGTATGTATGTATTTATGAATTGACTTACAATCCAAAAATTGAAGACAATTCTAAGTTGAACAATTTGTGTTTTATCCATAAGTTATGTTTTAAAGCAAGACATTTTGAGGTGAAGTACATGTAAGTGATATTGCTGATTTTAATTCAAGAAAAGAAGCAAAATATTAAAATAATATCAAATTTATAATGTTAATTTCTGAAAAATGAATGTGTTGTCATTTGTAAGATAAAACCTGACATAATTTCAGAATTTGTAAGTAGTTGTTGAGTAAAAAGGTGTTATGATAACGAAATCCAAAGTTTCATGATGTATATTTTAGGATGATGTAAAGAACAAAGCCAAAGTAGGAGATGCAGAGAAAGCAGATTCTGAAGAGAAAGAAAAGGAAAAAAAGGAAGACAGTAAGTAAATGCAATATTTTTTTTCCTCTAAGGCACAGTAGAGCCAAATACCATAAAAACTAGAAGTGGGAGCAGTCGCAAACGACAGCTAATCCCCTCGCCCGTTGTTAAGAAATAATAACCCTTATATAATCTAAAGACAATGAAAGATGTAAAGATGAATGTAGAAGGTACATCCACTTAACAGTAAGATCATTTTGTGTAACGTGTAGTATCTCAGATATAAACATTAATAGAAACTTAAACAAAAGTCGGTCAAGTGTAAAATGTAGGTCAAAGTGACCCAATTATCATCTGAAGCTGCAAGACTCTCAAGACGCATCCACTGACCACAGATGATTGATGTAACACATAGGGTATCTCATACATGAAAATTAATGCAAACTTTAACCAGAGTCATTGAAGCATGAAATGTAGGTCAGAGTGATCAAATCATCATCCGAAGTAGCATCACTCTCCAAGACGCATCTACTGACCAAAGATGATTGATGTGCCACATGTAGTTTCTCAGATATGAACCTTAACACAAACTTTAACTGGAGTCATTGAAGCATGAAATGTAGGTCAGAGTGACCCAATTATCATCCGAAGCAGCATCACTCTTCAAGGCGCATCTACTGACCAAAGATTATTGATGTGCCACATGTAGTTCCTCAGATATGAACCTTAACGCAAACTTTAACCTGAGGTGGGACGAACGGACGGACAGGCAGGCGAGATGCTATATCCCCTCCCCAACTCATTGGGCGAGGGGATAATAAAATACTGGTATCATATGGTACATGTGTATTGAGTGCAATATTGTTGTATGTGCCCTGGTATAGTAAAGATCATACAGGTATTCAATGAAACACGAATATTTACAAAAGTTAGTTTTGTCTTTTCATGTGAATTATTTATTGAAGGTTCATTAAAAGACTCCACAGTTCTTCCAAATTACATGTAGGTTTATTTTTCTGATTATTGTTAGTGTTTTAAAGATGTGGATTGGTAAGAATTTTGGTTTTGTGATCTATCTTGAAAGGATTGATCATACTTCAATATCCAGGTTGGTGTGGATTTTTTTTTTTTTTTTTTTTGAATCAAAATATTCACCTCTATTAGTACTACCCAATGCACCAATAATTAGTTGTCTATGACCAACATTTCATGGTTGAGTGACTTTGGTTAAATTTTGCGTTTAGGTCCATTTTTCATTAACTATGCAGGATACCTTTATGGTATTGCATCATGACATTCCTTTAATGGGTACTACCTAATGCACCAACAATTAAGTGTCCCTGACCTACATTTCACACTTGAGTGACTTTGGTTAAATTTTGCGTTTAAGTCTTTTTCTCATCAACTTTGAATGATGTCTTTATGATATTGCATCATTGGGTTCACCTTAAGAGTACTACCCAAAGCGCCAACAATTAGGTGACCTTGACCTCCATTTCACACTTGAGTGACTTTGGTTAAATTTTGTGTTTAGGTACATTTCTCAGCAACTATGCATGATATCTCTATAATATTGCATAACATTCATTTATATGAGTACTACCCAACACACTAAGAATTAGGTGTCCATGACCTACACTTCATGGTTGAGTGACTTCGGTTAAATTTTGTGTTTAGGTCCATTTCTCATCAATTATACATCATATCTTTCTGATATTTTATCATAGCATTCCCCTTGATGAGTACTACCCAACACACCAAGAATTAGGTGTCCATGATCTACATTTCATGGTTGAGCGACTCCGGTCAAATTTTGTGTTAACGTCCATTTCTCAACAACTAAACATGATATCACAATGAAGTTGTATTAAATTAATCTCCTTGGTGAGTTGTAACTATCTGAATCTGACACAATGAAGTGTTTTCGACCTGCATTTTATGCTTTAGTGACTTTTGTTAACTTTTGTAATATTAATCCATTTTTCAACAACTACACAACATTTCACTATAATATTTCATGAATTGAGTATCTATATAAGAACTACCTGATTCTTTGACTATTTGATGATTTGACCTACATTTTACGCATCAATGACCATTAAGCCTATTCCTGAACAACAACTACACATTATATTACGATATTTCACTGTAGTGGTGTACTGCATAATTCGTAGATAATTCATAGATAATTCACAGATAATTATATAACCTTGCCTATATTTTATGCTTCAGTGATTTTAGTTGAATTCAGTTACTCAACTAATGTTCATTGAACAATCATATGTAATATTTATTAAACAATGTTCCTGATTCCATCACATTGCAATGATTGCAGGGATCTTTTTATGCCCATGCCACTAGGCGGTCAGGGGCATTAAGATTTACCCTGATCCATACGTCCGTCCATCCATCTTTTTGGTTTCCAGATTGAGTATACTACATAGGATCAGAACCAAACTTGGGTCATGTGCTTGCTTATCACCAAATGGCCAATACAAAAGCCTATTGATTTCCAGGATGGTACCACCAAGGTCAAGGTCACAGTTACTAAAAATAGACTAAAATTTCAATAAAATTTTGGTTTCCAAACGATTACTTGAGTATTCTGCATCTGATCAAAACCAAACTTGGTCACTTGCTTACTTATCACAATAGACATAATCCCATAGATTTTAGCGTTGATACCCCCAAGGTCAAGGTCACAGTTGCTAAAAATAGATTAGTATTACATATAAGA
This sequence comes from Modiolus philippinarum, assembly GCA_002080025.1. Taxonomy (NCBI): domain Eukaryota; kingdom Metazoa; phylum Mollusca; class Bivalvia; order Mytilida; family Modiolidae; genus Modiolus; species Modiolus philippinarum. Next base: position 94,919 of record MJUU01061527.1, on the reverse strand, counting down.
CTGTTTCTCAGATTATTTGTTGGAACTACACATATCAAAACCAAACCAGTTCCAGTGCCTATTTATCACAGAAGAAAGATCCTTTTTCATAATTATTTGATATATATATTATACAAAGTTATGCCTTTAATGATTTAGGGGTTTCGATTGCAAAGAGGCGTGGCATCCGTGTCCCATGGACACATTCTTCCATTTTTTTAATGCATGATTGACATAGGCTATCTATTGTGATAAATTTGTCTGTGAGGCATCCGTGTCTTATAGACACATTCTCTAGTTTAAATAAGATTCAGGTGCAAACAATAGACCATTTTCATATCCATTTCTTGTCCCGACTTTGACTCCGTTTTTATAACGTTTTCAACAAAGGGAAGTAACCTACTGACCCGACAGTCT
>MJUU01061527.1:81989-94483 GCA_002080025.1 Modiolus philippinarum | reverse complement strand
AAATAATTCAAATTATTTGGGTACTTACTAAAGTGAAAATCTTATCAGTTTCGAAAGTAAATATTTACTGATCTTCCTATACCTAATGAGACCGAAAACCAGGTTGTCAGGTGTTAGCGAGTAACGTCCCTTTGAAAACATGCTAAAATGGCGGTCATCCCGTAAATATGAAAATCATCTATTTTATTTTATCCATGAGAATGAAGTTGAAGGGACATACATGTATATGTATTGGATTTGTTTTATAAACCCAGGATTTAAAAAACATAATGAAGCAACAATTTTTGAATTCTTTAGGCATATTCATTCCCAAAAGGACCTGTTTTCCAACCACCAACCTCCAATAGAAGCAACATTTTGATAGAAAAGTCAAAATTGAAATAGTAATATACATACAGTACTTCAAATGTCCTCATTACTTATACATGTATAAACTTCATCATTGTTCTCTTTACTTACATCATTAGTTTGAATCTTTTTTGGTCTTTCTTGGTACCAGTAATGCCAAGTTGTTTTTATATATTTATATGAACCACTTACATTGAATAACAGGTGAGAAAAATGCTGAAAATAAACAAGAAAATGCCAAAGAAGGTATCAGTTTAGCTTAGAGTTTGGTTTTGGCTTGCTTTGTCCATTGAATTCTTAATTTCTAAATTTATAGTTTTCTTCTGATTTAGATTTTTAAATGAAACATTTGTTGTTGTTTTTTTTTTTTTTTATTAATTTGCATATGAAAAATTAGAAACTTTAATTTTCAAATGTTTTTATTGATATTTTAAGATAAATTGTAAAATTATTTTATTCATGTATGTATTAATTACTCGTACATGTATTACAAGTAAGTATTAAAAACCAGTTCTTCTCAAATTTTTAATAACAGATGAGGAAAAGCCTAAAGGTACTAGTCTAGGATAGTTTTGCATAAAGTTTGAGTAGTTTGCTTTATTTTTTCAAATTCATTATATGACTGTAAAAAAATTTAAGGTCGTATAATGGTATGGCTCTGTCGTCGTTGTCCGGCATCGGGGTCATCTGTAGACACTTTAGTTTTTGGTCAATAACTTTAGTTCCAGTTGACCAATCCTTATGAAATTTTACCACAGTGTGCCTTGGCACAAAAGGAAGACTGGGGTAGGACATATTTGGTCTCTCCTGTTTTTGAAAAAGGGGCCAAAAAGGGCATAATTGGGCATTTTCACATATTTGGCAGTAGAATATTTATTATTTATTGGATTTTGATGGGGTTTCTTTCGATGTGTTCCTTATTAAATTTCCTATCAGTAGTATGTCAACAGATTTTATGTGGCATGTACCATTCAGGAGATAAATGGGGCCCAAAAGGGGCCATTTTCAAAAATTATATAATATTTATTTTTAGTCCAATTTTGATGCTGTTTTTTGCAATGGATTCCTTTTGAAAATAAAGGTGCAACATAAGATTTTTGACAATTTGTTTCTTTTCCAAGCTTTGAGGGGCCAAATGGGGACAAAATTGCAAATTTCCACAGATTACCTAAAAATTTTATTTTTCATCGGATTTCAATGTTTTAAGCTCATCTGGCCTAAAAGGCCATGTGAGCTTTTGCCATCACTATGCATCCGTCGTCCGTCTGTCTGTCTGTCAACAATTTCAAAAATCTTCTCCTCTGAAACCACTGGGCCAAATGTAACCAAACCTGGCCTGAATCATCACCAGAGTATGGCTTCTCAAAATTGTGTTCAATTAGGCGGTAGGTGAAACAACATGGCCGCCGTTGCTAAAAATAGAACATAGGGGTAAATTGCAGTTTTTTGCCAATAACTTGAAAACCATTACAGATATCAAAAATCTGATGGGGGTAAAAGTGATCAGCATAGCAAGATCTACCTGCCCTGCAATTTTGAAGAAAATCAGAAAACCTATCTCGGAGTTATTGCCCTTTTTCTGTAAAATTTTCAAAATTTGTGCATTATTTATTTTTTATTTCAAAAAGTGTAACAGATAGAGATCAAGTGTAAATTGCAAAAATGTTCAGCATATCAAGATCTACCTACCCTGAAATTTTGAAGAAAATCCATAAACCCTTGTAGGAGTTATTGCCCTTTTTTCACCGAATTTTTAAATTTTCTTATTTTTCATCTTTTATTTCCAAAACTATAGAAGATGAAGGTTAAGTGTAAATTGATGAAATGTTTGCAATTCTGTGGCGACTTCAAAACTGAGGCTGAATTTCACGGAATTTTCGTATTTTCATCTATTATTTCCAAAACTATAGAAGATGAGGGTTAAGTGTAAATTGATGAAATGTTTGCCATGCTGTGGCGACTTCAAAACTGATGTTGAAATTTGTTCCTTGACCGCCATTTTCAAAATGGCCGCCAAAAAAAGGCGGGAAAATTCAACATTGTCTGATTTCAATGAAATTTGGTTTCCAAATAGATCTTGATGTTGCGAGTTCAAATCCGGTGTTGAAAATGTGTGTTGACCGCCATTTTTAAAATGGCTGCCAAAAAGGCGGGAAAATTCAACATTGTACGATTTCAAAGAAATTTGATTTCCAAATAGATATTGATGTTGCAACTTCAAAACCGATGTTGAAAATTGTTTGTTGACTGTCATTTACAAAATGACGTCTTGACTTCAAAACTGGTGTCGAAAGTGGTCCCTAGCAAGAACGTTTTTTGGATTAGTGTCTATCCAAAGGATAGAATTCTATCCTATGTTACGACCCAGGTGACCAACCTCATGCAATCAAACATTAGTGATCATACGCATGACTCGTACACATCTTTCTGATCTCATAAAAAACCTCTGACACTCAATAGTCTTTTTTCATTGAACATTAATTTGATTGCCCAAACTTTTCATTACTTAAATGGTGCCCGAATTCGTTAATTAATCACCGAATGAATTTCCCATTCATAAAATTTTGTGTGTAGATGTATGAATATTGAAGACAGATGCCTTTATTTACATTTGTATGAATGGCGTAAACGTACTTCCCTGAACCGTCAATGAAGCGGTGTTGCTTTTTTAAAATAAATCATAAAAGAACAATGCATTGGAAGGAAAAAATCAAAGTCATTAGCCGTCGAGAACAACAGTCCATTATTTACAATCTACGGAAGACTTTATGTTTGTTTACATTTCTAGTTATCAATGAATGGAAAAGTACGGCTGTTCCACGTTGGCTGTTCCATTATACTTGTTGCGATTGTCATTTAGTGTCTTCTCCGAGGTCCGCGTTCAGTATACATGTAATGGCCGACTCAAAACAAAATACTGCAGAAGTCGTACATCGGTAAATACAAAGTATTACCTGGAAATGGTTGTCAAGATGCATATTCCGAAACAGACGATATTTTGCAACGATAGGGGTTGGAATTGACTAAATTAGAAATAGGATCAGGCAGGGGTGTTGATCTGTTGATTGCCGTTTGTTCTTCAATGTTCAGTCCGGGGTGTTGCGTGTTAATTGCCGTTGATCAGAGTTTGGTCAAACAAAACTTGAGATAATGTCATTTGAGTATTTACAATGCATAACAGTCATTTTTCAATTGCATGAGAATGTATATCATAGCGCGAATTGAGATGCATTGTTGCACAAAGAACTTGGCACAGATCATCGTTTTCATGTCTTCGTGTGTTGGACGAATTATCACAGGCATTTGTTTCATATATGAAAATAAGGGGGTTTATTATTTTATTTTCATATATGAAACAAATGCCTGTGCGAATTATTATCTCCATAAAGAGCAGGGCATTGCTGCTCATGTCTTGTCAGCATTCACAAACCTCTTCTTTAGAATTAAATTTCAAACTGTACTTGATCAAGATGGTGCTGTCATTGTTTAGTCTATGTTGAGTTTACAGCAGGGAACCAATATATGTAATAGGTTTCTGGTATAAAATCAAAATTCTTTGAATATTTGTCACTAATGGTTTGATTGCCATTGATTGGCTGGTGTGATCAAATGAAGATGGCCACCAGTAAAAACTTGCTGACTGTCAGAAAGGCATGTTAATTTTTGATGAGCAAAACATGGTTTTTGTACCTTTCTTGGTTTTGATATCATCATTATACTTAGACCAATAGTAAAAAATGAGTAATTATGCACAACATAGACAGGCAATTATTCATATCATACATGGACACTGTCCATGGGACAGTGTACATAAATTGTCAATAGATTAGATACTGATCATTGCCATCATAGACACTAATCCACCAGTCCCTTTAGGACTTTGATTATCAAAAAAGCCCAACAAAGAAATATAACAAAACATGATCAGACTTTAAAAACAGTTCAAGATATTGGAGGTGTTCGACCTACGAAAGTTTGAGAAACTGAAGATCAACTGTATAACTTGCATTGTTACCTTGATTGTGGCAACTGAAAGTCAGGTGAGCGATACAGGCTCCTGGGAGCCTCTGGTTTTGTTTTCCTTTGGATTCTTTTTGAAATAAGCTTTCTGCAATAAGTCAACAGATTTTGCGTTACTCTTACCCTTTTCAAGCTACAAGCGGTCAAAGGGGCAAAAATTGCAATTTTGCTAAATATGTGAAATCTTTATTTTTCATCAGATTTCGATGGGAATTTCTGCTTTGGATTCCTCTTGATATAAGCTTTCTGTATATTGTTGACATACTTCTTACCATTTCTGATATATATCAATTGTAAGAGCTAATTTTTATTATACCCCCGTCTTTGACGGGATGTATTATGGTATACCGGTGTCCGTCTGTCCGTCCGTCCACACGTCGTACTCTAACTAGCTCCCTATCGTTTTATTTTGTCGTTGGATTTTTCATTCCAGAGTTATGGGACTTTGATTATTTAAAAAAAGCTTGAAATTGCTCTTTTCATCCACACGTTGACTCTAACTAGAGAATGCTTTGAGCATTTTTCTTGAAACTTTGCAGGATTGTTGGGTATGACGGAAGAAAGCTCCCTATCGTTTTATTTTGTCGTTGGATTTTTCCTTCCAGAGTTATGGGACTTTGATTATTTCAAAAAAGCTTGAAATTGCTATTTTCATCCACTTGTTGTATTCTAACTAGAGAATGCTTTGAACATTTTTCTTGAAACTTTGCAGGATTGTTTGATATGAGGGAAGAAAGCTCCCTATCGTTTTATTTTGCCGTTGGATTTTGCATTCCAGAGTTATGGAACTTTGATTATTTCAAAAAAGCTTGAAATTACAATTTTCGTCCACACATCGTACTCTAACAAGAGAATGCTTCAGGCATTTTTCTTGAAACTATGCAGGATTGATGGGTATGATGGAAGAAAGCTCCCTATTGTTTCATTTTATTGTTGCATTTTTCGTTCCAGAGTTATGGGACTTTGATTATTTAAAAAAAGTATGAAATTGCTATTGCATTGATATTCTTTTATTTTAAGACATCACTACACCTAAACCGATATACATTTTTGACTGTTTAACATCAGATGAAATAATTGATACATATCAGAAGTCCCTTATCATGTTTGTTCATATAGAGTTTTTAATTTCAAGAATCATTAAATCAGTTTGCTTTAAAGTGTGGACGGGCGTATCATGCGCTCTTGGCGCAGCTGTTTATTTTCCTTAGTTTGTGTTCAGCTAATTACTGGGTCAAGCTCTTTATTGTGTCCATTTAATTACTGTATCAAGCTCTTTACTGTGTCCTCATTCATTTTGAATTACACTTGTTCAAATTTCAGTGTTCGACATGCTGCAGTCGTATCATGCTGCGCTCAGCATAGCCCTTTATTTTAAATTTGCTTGGTTTCTGTTATTTGCTTGTTGCCAATAAGTTTTAAAGCTTTAGGTATTGGCTATGAGGTTATTTGTGTCTCTTTTGAATTAGGAGTGGTCTTTAAGATTTTAGGATCAGTGTTTCGGTAACTGGATATTTTTTAATGCCTGAACTGCTAGGCTGTTGTTTAATTGACTGTTTGCCTAAAATATTTCAAATCCAAAACGTCTTGGAAATACATGTAGGTTAGTGCAGGACAAGTATAGTTATTTATTTCCTTTTGGAATTTTTCAGAACAATGATTGAAATATTTAATTTATCAACTAATTTAAATTATGTTAAGTGTATGTTTTTTGTTTTTTAAAATGCATGTATATCTTTATACTTTATAAGTTTCCTAGTTCTCTCGCCCGCGACGAAAGGTGCGGAAAGCGAGACATGCGTACAAAGTATGGCGGCGGTGGCACGTAAACTTTCATGTTAAGTTTTTGTGATTAGGTCATTTTCTCAATAACTATAAATGAAAGGTCAATGATATTTGGTATGTAGGTTGGTCTTAGGTAGTACATGACAGTCTTTCATATGGCTTTTGTCCTTGACCTCAATTTCACGGTCTAGTGAGCATGTTAAGTTTTTGTGTTTAGGTCATTTTCTCAGCAACTATAAGTGGTAGGTCAATGATATTTGATATATAGGTTGGTCTTGAGTAGTAAATGACAGTCTGCTATATGATTTTTGTCTGTGACCTCAATTTCACAGTCTAATGAACTTGTTAAGTTTTTTGTGCTTAGTTTAGTTTCTCAGTAACTATAAGTGGTAGGTCAATGATATTTGGTATGTAGGTTGGTCTTGGATACTACATGACAGTCTGTCATATGGCTTTTGTCCTTAACCTCAATTTCATGGTCTATTGAGCATGTTAAGTTTTTGTGATTAGGTCATTTTCTCAGTAACTATAAGTGGTAGGGGAAGGATATTTGGTATATAGGTTCGTTTTGAGTAGTACATGGGAGTCTGCTATATGGCTTTTGTCTGTGACCTCAATTTCACGGTCCTATGAACATGTAAAGTTTTTATGCCCCCGCAACGAAAAGTGGGGGGGGGGCATATTGTTTTACCCTTGTCCATCCGTTCGTTCGTTCGTCCGTACAAATGAAAAACACAACTATTCATGTTTTTTTAGAAAGTTTGCAAAGATTCCAACTACTTCAAAGGAATCTAACTGACAATAAGTAGATGTGCACACACATATGTTTTGGAATATTCAAAATGGCCGCCGTGTCCATGGAAACTGACCCCGAGGGTCCCGGGATATAGAAATAGGACCCATTTCGTTGTTGTGCGGGATTAATAAATACACAACCCATCTTTCGGATGGGATGTAAACTCAGGTCCACGTGTTGGAAGAAATGCCACGCTTCCTGCATGTTAATGAACCCTTGTAGCAAGCTCTTTTTGGGGTGGTCCATAGGTGATCGGCTACAAGGCTAAATTCCCCGCCCTTGACGATTTCACCCTACTTTTCCAGTGGCAGTCAGAATTTTTCGTCCCATGGCCCTTTCCATACCCCAAAGTGATTATTTATTAACAAACTTGTTCTCGTCTTGATATAGCTGAAATATTGCTGAGTAGACGTTAAACAATATTCAATCAATCAATCAATCAATCCATGGAAACTGAAAAAAGGCGGAAAAATTCAAAGTGCTTCAAATTTGATGAAACTTTACAAGAAGGATGCCTAGCACCCATAGAAATGATTTTGGGTCTCAGAATTTTCAAAATAGCTGCCATTGCTATGGAAACTGGAAAAAGGCGGGAAAATTCAAAGTGCCTCAAAATGGATGAAACTTCACAGGAAGATTACCTAGCACCCATAGAATTGATTTTCGGGCTCAGAACTTCCCTTTTATGTATTTTGGAAAAAGGAGAGGCATATCATTGTGTCCATACTTGTACTGTGTCAACACACGCTTAAATTTGCAATTTCCCTATTGATTCAGGGTTCAATGAGCGGGGGCATGATTGGTTGCCATTCGGCGACAGCTTTAGTTTGTGCTTAGTTTAGTTTCTCAGTAACTATAAGTGGTAGGTCAATGATATATGGTATGCAGGTTGGTCTTGGGTAGTTCATGACAGTCTGTCATATGGCTTTTGTCCTTGACCTCAATTTCACGGTCTAGTGAGCATGTTAAGTTTTTGTGATTAGGTCATTTTCTCAGTAACTATAAGTGGTAGGTCAATGATATTTGGTTTATATGTTGGTCTTGCATAGAACCTGACAGTCTGCTATATGGCTTTTGTCTGTGACCTCAATTTCATGGTCCAGTGATCATGTTAAGTTTCTTAGTATCTATTAATGTAAGTTCAATAATATTTGGCATGTGGGTTTGTCTTAGATGGAAGATGACAGCCTGCTATTTGGCTTTAGCCCTTGGCCTTATTTTCATGGTCTAGTGAACATGTTTGGTTTTTCAGTATCTGTCAGTGGTAGGTCATTAATATTTGGAAGTTTGGTTTTGGGTGATATGTTACAGTTTGCTATATTGCTTTTGTCACTTAATCTAATTTCACAGTCATGTTAAGTTTTCTGATTTAGGCAGTTTGAGTTTTCACATCAATTTTGCTATCAAGCAGGGACGGGCGAGACATCAATTTGGGTCCACACTTGTTTTTAACAAGGTCCAACTTCATATAACATACATTTAGTTTCAGTTAAGCAAGTCTTTGATTTTAAGATAAAAAATACAACTTTTTGATTCAAGTCGAGGCTGTCATATAATCTTGTCCATCCTGTTTCCTAGGCCAATTGTATGTATAAATCTATTCTTCAAAGAAAAATGATTACCCCACAACTGACTATTTCTTTAGATGATTCAGTTCTGAATTATTGATTTGCATACTACATGTAAACTATATTTCAGATAATGTTCAACATGATTTTTAAATTAACTTCATTAATACCAATAATAAATGTTTTAGATGAAGGAGCTGACGTCAAAGGCATTCCTAGCTTCTGGCTGACGGTGTTCAAAAATGTAGATATGTTATCAGAAATGATACAGGTAAGTATGACGGTAATTATCCTACTTATATGCAACGGGGGGTAAGCATTTCATTTAGGAAAAATCTTTACATTTTAACCTTAAACTGAAACAAAAATTTTAATAACTTAAGAATGAAGCAGCAAATTTAATGAAGAAAGTAATCAATAAAATAAAACAGGACTGACATTGAAAAATTGATAATTTTAGGAGGTGTTTTTACCTTTAATTTGCAATTGGGAATATCTTTGCATAGATTTGGAGGGGAAAGCCTTTTTACCATTGGGACTAGGGCCCATATTTGGCCCCAAATTGTACAGGAGGAAAATCACTGTATGATGACCCAAGATACAATGTATAAGATTTTTCAAAAATCCGGATAAAATTCTGCTGATTGTTACCCCTCACTAGTTGTTACATGTGTACTTTCTCCAACAAAATATTTCATAGATTATGTGCATGATCTATCAAAACAGAAGACTTGCTAAACCTTTTTGTAAGATCAGATTAACAACTTTTTATCCATGAATTGATAAAATTAAAATTTCTAAGAGTAACCTTACTTAAACAAAATTGCATGATTATCAGAATGTGATGAAGATGCAAGCAGGTTTTATGATACACTTGGAGTCTCCTTGTACTATAAACAATGATGAACATATGTAAGAAGATTATTGACAAGTCCCAAGGTTCTCAAATTTCTTTATAGTAACAAGACAATTACAGTTACACAGTTTACTTTGTATCTAAATTTCACTACAACTAGTCACAATAAATATTAATGATTGTAACAGTAATTATCAAATATTGCTAAGTAGCAGCAGATTGAAAAAACTAATTGATTGTAATTTTTAGCTCGCCGGGACGAATGTCCGGAGAGCTATTGTCATACCCCCGGTGTCGGCGTCAGCAAAACTTTAACCTGGCTTGTGGAATTGAGACCTGAATAGCTAGGATGTTGATATTTGGTATGTGACTTCCTTGTGGTGAGAGCTTTCTTCTGGTACTTTACTTGTAGACATTTTGACCTTGACCTTGCCCTTAGGGCAATTTTTAAAAAACTTTAACCTTGCCTCTAGAAGGTAGGCTTTTAGTGGTAGGGTGTTTATATTTGGTATGTAACTTCCTTATGATAAGTGCTTTCTAGTGGTACCATATTTGTAGACATTTTGACCTTGACCTTGCCCTGAGGGCAATTTTTAAAAAACTTTTTACCTTGCCTCTAGAAGGTAGGCTTTTAGTTGTAGGATGTTCATATTTAGTATGTGACTTCCTTATGATGAGAGCTTTCTAGTGATACCATACTTGTAGACATTTTAACCTTGACTTTGCCCTGAGGGCAATTTGTAAAAAACTTTAACCTTGCCTCTAGAAGGTATGCCTTTAGTGGTAGGGTGTTTATATTTGGTATGTAACTTCCTAATGGTGATAGCTTTCTAGTGGTACCATATTTGTAGACATTTTGACCTTAACCTTGCCCTGAGGGCAATTTTTTAAAAACTTTTACTTTGCTTCTACAATTAAGTTGTTTAGTGGTGGGGTCTTCATATTTGGTATGTGACATTCTTATGATGAGAGCTTTCTAATGGTACCATATTTATAGACATTTAGACCTTGACCTTGCCCTGAGGGTATTTTTTAAAGACTTTAACTTTGCTTCTAGAATTAAGTTGTTTAGTGATAGGATGTTTATATTTGATATGTGACTTTCTTGTTAAGAAAGCTTTCTATTACTTCGAATTTATTGTGCATTGAGGTTACTGGAATCCCCGGCGAGCTATGTTGTCTTCTGACAACTCTTGTTCTCTCTCCGCCTCACATTACAGAACTTCCTTTTTAGCTCACCTGGCCTAAAAGGCCATCTGAGCTTTGCCATCACTTTGCGTCCGTCATCTGTCAACAATTTCAAAAATCTTCTCCTCTGAAACTGCTGAGCCAATCGTAACCAAACTTGGCCTGAAGCATCACCAGGGTATGCAGTTTAAAAATTGTGTTCGGTTTGTCTGAACACCAAACAACATGGCTGCTGTTACTAAAAATAGAACATAGGGATAAATTGCTGTTTTTTGCAAATAACTCAAAAACCATTACAGATATAAAAAATCTGACGGCGCAAAAGTGATCAGCATAGCAAGATCTTTCTGCCCTGCAATTTTGAAGAAAATCCGAAAACCCATCTTGGAGTTATTGCCCTTTTTCTGTAAAATTTGCAAAATTTTAACTTTATTAATTTTTTATCAGAAAAACTATAAGAGATACAAGTCAACTTTAAATTGCAAAAATGTTCAGCATGTCAAGATCTACCCACCCTGAAATTTTGAAGATAATCCAAAAACCAGTGTAGGAGTTGTTGCCCTTTTTCACGGAATTTTCATATTTTTATCTTATNTCAATTTCATGGTCTAGTGAACAAAGTTGAGTGTTTCTGATTAGAATAGTTTCTTAATTACTGTAAGTGGAATGGTAATAATATTTGGCTTGTAAGTTGCTCTTGAGTAGTGCATGACTGTTTTAGCGACAAGCAGGGACGGGTGAGACATCTATTAGGGTCCACTCTTGTGTTCATGTATATAATACGTGTATTATTTTAAACTTTCGAGTAAATAAAGGAGATATGTTTAAATTATTCTTTCTCTAATTTATATCTTGTTATGTCCAACATGGCCGTTGTTACTAAAAATAGAACATAGGGGTAAATTGCTGTTTTTTGCAAATTACTCGAAAACAATTACAGATATCAAAATTCTGACACGGAGTAAAAATGATCAGCATGATGAGATCTACCTGCCCTGCAATTTTGGAGAATATCTGTTTACCCGTCTTGGAGTTATTGCCCCTTTTCCATAAAATTTCCAGTTTTTCGTTACTTTTGGTCTTATATATTGAAATTGATAGAAGATAGAAGTGAAGTTTGTATAACAAAAAAATCCGCCGTGCGCGGTCCCGGCTTATGAATAGGCCCGCAGCATCCTCTGAGCTTGGAGTATGAGTCTTCCTAACAGAGGTCCCCGAGGGAACCCCGGGATATAGAAATAGGACCTAGTATCTCCAGATTGCGGGGTGTGACCCCTCCTAAACGGAGGCTGACCCAGACGGTCCCGGGATATAGAAATAGGACCCATTCCGTGGTTGTGCGGGATTAATAAATACACAACCCATCTTTCGGATGGGATGTAAACTCAGGTCCACGTGTTGGAAGAAATGCCACGCTTCCTGCACGTTAAAGAACCCTTGTAGCAAGCTCTTTTTGGGGTGGTCCGTAGGTGATCGGCTACAAGGCTAAATTCCCCGCCCTTGACGATTTCACCCTACTTTTCCAGTGGCAGTCAGAATTTCCTGTCCCATGGCCCTTTCCATACCCCAAAGTGATTATTTATTAACAAACTTGTTCTCGTCTTGATATAGCTGAAATATTGCTGAGTAGACGTTAAACAATATTCAATCAATCAATCAATATAAAAAAATGGTCAGCATAGTAAGATCTACATGTCCTGCAATTTTGAAGAAAATCTGACAACCCACATAGGATTTATTGCCACTTTTTCTTTGAATTTTCCCAATTTATTAACGTTTTTCTTTTATTTCAAAAACTGTTTGAGATAAAGGTTTAATGTGAATTGCAAAAGTGTTGAGGTTTTCCAGAACTACAATTTCTACATATGTCCAGCAGGTTCACATCTCATCCAAGATGGCCGCCAGCTGGGAAGATAGTTTAACATAGGACCCT
>MJUU01061527.1:18978-37542 GCA_002080025.1 Modiolus philippinarum | reverse complement strand
AATGAAACTTTTTAATATTGTCCTGAATCAAAATGAAGTAGCATTTTTTAAGGTTTTCCCACACCTAAGACATGGACTTCCTAATTACCAATTTAATGGCCACTACTCTTCCTAGACAAAAGAATTAACTTTTATGCAAATTTCTCAAAATTTTTAGCACAAGATGGAATGGTGCAACTATGACTAATTTTTTGTGGCAAATTATATTGGGGACCTATTCCATTGGGGAGTGGGGAGGGGTATCATTTTGTGGCCCTCCAGGCCACAGTACCTCTAGTTGTTTCTATCTTTGTTTATGGTCTTCCAAATGTTTAGATTTTATCTGCACTGATGAGACATAAGTTGTCAAAATGGCCATATGCAGAAACTAAATTAACAGTAACTTCGGTATTTTGTTATTTCCATCTCAATATATTGTGTGGTAACAGTTTCAGTGTAAAGTTCCCAGCTAAGACTTGTGTTAAAATTGGAGGAAGTGTTCTTTTACCATATTTCTTTATTTTCATGATATATAGAACATTTACAAGGTAATTCAGATATAACATGTATTATACATATATAGAGCAAAGTCGGCAGTTATCGACAGTTTAAGAGTGGATGTATTATTTTTCAAATGTAGATCACGACCTGGCTAAATCTTATACCGGGAATTGCTCAACGAAGTCGCCTTCTTCAATTTTTTTCCAGATCCGGGCTGGACTTTTTAAAATTGCGAGTAAAGTATGGAAATTTAAAATGTCTTTATCGGAGGCAGTTATCGACAGGTGGAGGCAGTTATCGACAGTTCGCTTTATGCATGTCATAAATTGTTATTAAAACCCTAAATATGAGGTCAAAAGGAATAATTTGTATATGTCAGTCTCTTTCGCGGTCTAAATTAGGAGCGTGATCATCCTAAGGAGCATTCGGAAGTGCCCGGTCAGAACAAAAAAATCAAATAAAATGTTTGAAACAACAAAATGTAAGGAACATGGCGCCCTCGTGCACTTTTTAGCGTACGTCCAAAATTACGGATTTTCATGGTAGGTAACGTTTATACAGGAACACAAATTGTTGTCCTTGTATTACGTTTAGCACCCTATGCTTGATGCCTTAGAATACGTATCCCCGTTATTTTTATCTTTTTTTTTATTTTCGGTCATTAAATGAAGTATTAACATCGACAGTTTTAATTTCTGTAGGTTTTAACCATCTTTGACGACGTCTGGTCTCTAAATGATCATGTTTCATATGTGTATATTAAATTTATACAAAGGTTGTATATCGCCTGCAGTCAAAGTATTCTAAAGACATGCATTTTTGATTGCGGATCCAACTTTAAATTCTGATGAAGCACGTACATGTACGTTGATACATCCTTGTTCTGATGAAAAAGTAACTAAGGACGAATTTACTGTAAATTAAAGTTTCTGCACATGGCTATTTTGGCAAACTGTTAGCGCTTTGGTGCATATCAAGTTTCTGCACATGGCTATTTTGGCAAACTGTTAGCGCTTTGGTGCATATCAAATAAAAAAACTTAAAAGACCGAAACAAAAAGATGTAGAAAAGGCCATGAAGAAACAACGAAATGCGATGGAAAGTCCTTTTTTGCGTCTCGGACAAGTAGATCTATTTGGTAAAGAATCAGTAAAAACAAGTGCACATCTTAAATTTCTTCATTGAAAAACGAACAGATGATACTATGTACCTGCCATCCAATTTTGAACCAAAAGCGGTAGGACCCATTTCGGAGAGTACAATTAAAGTATGCATTTTTAAGCAGTGTGTCTTCCTTTTCAAGTTACACTTAACGCATATTGTCTTGAGTTAATATATATACTGGTAGCTCCTAATATCGTGGTACGTAGCTACGTAGAAACGGTGACGTCACAAGTAGAAATGTTGAAATGAACGTGAATACATTGTACTACGATATTAGGAGAACCTACTATAATTGTATTATTACGGTTTATAGTGCCTATAACGAGGACATAAAATTTTGTCTGTTACTTCACAGTCACTTCTTTCCTTAATTCGGTTGTTTTATGAAGAAAAGGCCACATTCTTACAATTTAATCTTTTAATATGAAAAAGAATGGAAATGGGGGTAAATGTCAAGGAGACAACATCCAGGTTAAAACGACCAACATCCAGGTTAAAACGACCAAAAACAAAACATTTAGGGGTCACCATATGGTCTTCAACACAGTGAGAACCTCACACCATATAGTAAGCCCTGAATGGCCCAAAAAAGTAAAAAAGTGAATAAATCAATGGAAAAAAACCACAACAAATAACCCAAATATCAAGACACTAAAATTTTATAAGAAGACAAGGACAAGCCAATGACCAACATATTCCTGACTTGGGACAGGCGCAAAAATTGCGGTGGGGTTAAACTCGTTTTCTTGGATCCAAATCCTCCCCCTATGTGTGGTGAATGGCTAAAAATAAATAAACAAAAAGACTCACAGTAAAAATCAAACTAGAAGAAAGTCCAACTTATCAAGACGAGTACCCTTACAATGAAGTACATAAAACATGAAGACAATATACACAGGTACTTAAATATTCACTTAAATGGTAATTATGAAAAAGCGATATTATTTTCTCTTTAGTAGAAAATGGCATCCAAGCTGAGACTTGCAGACAGAATCAAAGACAATAACTGTGATGGAAGTATTTGGTAAGATACGGGTTTTTTTCTGAAATTATTACAATTTATTTATTTTGTCGGTACCATGAAAATAATGTCTTTTTTCTGGAACTTGGTCCAGTTTCATTTAAACCTGGGACATTGAGATATTTCCATTTCCTATTATAATACTTGAACCTTGTGTAATTTAATTCCTTTTCTCTAATTTCCATCCAGTTTTCACACTTCCTTGACGGTGTGGAAACATTTTTTCTCCTCTCTAGAGAGGAGAACAAGTTTCGTGACATTTCCCGCCAAATTCATTCGGAATACAATCCTCGGTGTTTTTCGTCCAGTCATTAGAGAAACAGTTTCCACAACTTAAACACGTTAATAATGAAATTTCTCACGTCTCGATAAATAAATTTTCAAATGTTTGAAAGCTCGGCAAGCCTCGCTTTCTAACATTTGCAAAATTTATTTGTGAGAAATTTCATAATCAACTAGTTCTCGTTATCGAAACTATATTTCTCCAATTTCTATTTACTTTTCCTTTTTGTGATCTGTGTGGAAACATTTGTTCTCTCTAGAGAGGGAACTGAACAGGTCTCTTGGAAAACAATTCTCAGTGTTTTTCATTGAGCCATTTGAGAGAGAGTTTTTGCAACTCAAACACGTTATTATGAACTTGCAAAATGTATAATTTCCTGATAATAGTTCCAAGCTTTAAACGTTGTGACATAAATTGGTATAGAACATTATAAGTCATTATTTCCTATTATTGAACCTTGTGTAATTTAATTCCTTTTACTTTTCCTTTTGGTGATCGATGTGGAAACATTTCTTCTGTCTAGAGAGAGAACTGAACAGGTCTCTTGGAAAACAATATAAGTTATCATGCATTGAACCAACTAATATGATTATTTAGATAGTGTCGAAAATCGTTGAACGGTAAGACCGTCAGGTCGCACCGTTCAACCATTTTCGACACTATCTAAATAATCATATTAGTTGGTTCAATGCATGATAACATTTTTGTGCGGTTATGCGAACCTTAATTTTTGTTTAAGCAAGAAAACGATAATTACAAAATGACCCACATTTAACTACACGATTTTACAAATAAACGCTACCGCGTAACTTGAACAGTACACAACCGAATGATTTATTGATTTTTCAAGTGATAAAGATTGAACCAGTAAACACATGCAAGAAAATGACGTTTTCGTAATACATTGAGCGAAAACCTTTGAAAATGAATGGAGATAAAATATTTCATATAATTTAGATGTCATTCCAAGTATAGATGTATTTCATATTGTAAATATCAGGCTGAAATTACTGTTACATTACGTGGAAGTAAATTGTGTTCAAATTGCCATTTCGATATGTTTATTTATCCATGCTTACTGCATGTTTGTGAATGTTGTCTTTATGTACAATTCATATATGTACGCTTTTGAATGACTAATTTGGCCTAGGTGAAACACTATATTATCATAATTATTGATTTTCTTGTTGTGTATGGCGGACATGGTTATTTAGCAGGTGGTTGATCAACCAATAGAATCCAAGTTTGCATCTGCATAACCGCACAATGCTCAGTGTTTTTCATTGAGCCATTTGAGAGAGAGTTTTTGCAACTCAAACACGTTATTATGAAATTGCAAAATGTATTTAACTCGATGTGAGAAATTGCATAGTTCTCATTGTAAAAACTATATATATAACCACCCCCTTTTCACACGTAAAAAATCTTAAGACAATTTTCGTAATGATCGCTGTGAAATTAATTTACACAAGCAAGATATGATCATGAAATTTTACCGATAGTGCTGTGTTTATTGGCGTTCCTGTTCCCTGTTGTTTTGCATATGATAATTTTTCTCCGTTTGTGTTGCCTCTATATTGTCATGTTTTCTAGATTCTTCATTTTTTTACAATTAACTTGCCGATTCTTGAATGATTATGTTTTCCACAGGCACGAAATACTAAGTCTAGTTTCAAAACATGGAGCACTGAATATGGGGTTGGTATGTATAATTTGTAATTTTGAAGATTATTTTAATGATTATAGGTATAAGGGATCATCGTGACAACTAACAATTATTCTTGTCTATAGTCATCACATTATTTTGAAAAAAGACTTAATTACTTATGATCGCATCGAATAAATTGCTACCCGTGAAAATCAACCTGTACATTTTACCAGGTGAAATAAAACGATTATTTTCTGACTTTTTTCACTTTTGTAATACATTTAAGATATTGTTGAAACTACATTACTCAGCCACTTTCAAAGTCACGTCTGGACAAAAAAAATTGAATATTCTTGAATATACAACAAAAATAAGCTTAAACAAAGAAAATAGAATATATTCATACTGTAGACCTCTGCAAGATCTATCAATTTAAAGTTTCTGGAGAATTTCTTTTCAAATTTTGATATACTTCAAGATTAGCTTTGTACATAATAAGCACAATAAATGTATCATAATAAAACATTACTGATCTAATATATATATGGTCTAAGGCACCAACCACATAGGAAAATTGAGAATTACAGAAAATTGCAAAGTAAGTTCTAAAAATATCACTACAATGTATACAATTGTCTTTTTGTCTTTCATTTTTTTTGTGCAGTTCTCTTTTGGACTATAGTCTGAAATCGTAATTCAGCCATTATAGGGTTTTCCTATTGTATTCGAAAAACTGTGATGATTTACTGGATGTGTTCTGATGATCAGAAAAGTAATCAGGATTGAAACAGCAGTGACTGGTGCCTAAAAAGGTAAACTCATCAACAAAACACATGCTATTGTTACAGATTAATCTGATTACATGCTTAGATGTTCAAAATAGTAATAAAAACAAACCGGGATCAAGACTATGGTATTTGATATACAAATATGTCACATATAATTATATTTCTGTAAATTTAGGGATTTCCAGATTTCAGGCCTCCTGAAAACGTTTTACAAGCATTAAGCAAAGCAGCAACAGGAAAGGACCATATGTTAAACCATTATACCAGGGCGTATGTAAGTTTTGTTAACAAAGTTGTAAAAACTCCTCTTGTTTTTGCTAATTTCCATGTTCAGTAATTTTAATTTATAACTTGTAATTCCCCATATTGAAAGAGCACAACTATATTATTTCCTAGCTGAAACTCCATTTGTTTTACACTTAAAAAAAAAGAGACCATTAGAGGCAAAATGTTTTGCTGTGACAGAGTTCTGTCTGACTGGGAAATTATTAACGCCATTGACTAACTATTTAGGTCTCCCACAGACGAATAAAACAGTGCATTCAAGTTTGTTCCCATTGATGATCTAGGCATTAAGATATGAGATAAAAAATACAAGTACCAAATATTCCCGCAATAATAAAAATATACACAGACCCTCTTAAAAGTTTGTGCGTCTTCTTATCAAATAGCCAGTCAACACAGGTAGGGTCCTTCAAATGATGACATACTGGTGAAAAAAAAGTGCTATACGGCTTTACTTTAATTCCTCGAGATTGCTCTCAAAAAGTGATGCGAGATGTTATACAAATTAAATAACAAGAATAAAAGTATGGCATCATCAGTGATCTGACAAATTATAAACAATTTACATCTTGGTGTTTTTAGAATTGATGGTATTTACAGTCTTTATTTACAGGGATATCCAAGACTTATGTATAAAGAACTTGCCACATAGCATAGTCAGTAATAATTAGTAAAATCTATTTACAGGGTCATCCAAGACTTGTTAAAGCACTTGCCAGGTTGTATAGCCAGACTTTAGAAAGAGAAATTGATCCAATGGCAAACATCAACGTCAATGTTGGGGCTTTTGAAGCTCTTTACTGTACTTTTATGGGATTGATCAATCCTGGGGATGAGGTACCTTGATTAGACTGAAAATATTTATATTTGGAAAATATTTTTGAGAGCTATATAAGGACCCCGATGCAACATTGTTTTCTTTATTTTATCTGTAAAATTTGTTATTTTGGAAACTAAAATCTGGTTTCCATAGTACTCAAATAACAGTATATTGACACTTCGCAGTGAATCGGGTAATAAGAAATAACCGAACAGTATTGTCAGGAGCCAGTAGGTCCAAAACCGTTGGAAAGTGTAAACTGCAATGGTCCTCACAGGGAACAGGCATTTCTAAAGAAATAGTTGGTTAAATCGTCTTTATGGCGCACCAAAACCCTTTCCATTACGATAGTGTCACTGCTTATAAGACTAAGTTCCAGTATATTTTCTGAAAAAATGCAACCAAAATCAAAATCAACACCAAAAGACACATTTTCTATATATGTGCAAACGATTTATGAAATGAAACTTCCTATCATAAAAACTGCAGGAGAAATGGCCCGAACACACAATGTACCCCTTTGCGGAAAAAACGGACAAACGGACAGACGGACGTAGAGAGGTAAAATTCGTCGAGGGGCATAAAAATTGTAAAACCGTCACAGTATATTTGAAAACAATCGTGATGGTAACCATACAGATTACAATTGCCTGTTCTTCTACATATCCCTGGGACTAATGTTATATTAGTCCCAGACATTTCCTTGAAGGAAAAGTTTTTCTTGATAAAGTTAACATCTGTATCTCCCTCTTGCATAACTCTGTCTTGTTGTCCATGGATTGTTCGTTCTTTTGACTGACGGTTCGGTTCTCACTTACTTAAATGATTTTGGCTTTTCTATTTACATCCTGTTAGTAATTTGTTCTCTATCAGCTTTTACACATATTTCGGTTAATGGATTTCCAAATGCTTTGATTTGATCTCTACTGAAGAGACGTAAGTTGTCGAAATGCGTATAGGCAGCACCTAAATTCACAGTAACTTCGGTTTTTGTTATTTGTTACCACTGTGCCGATGCCTCTGCTGGTGGACTGTTAGTCCCTTAGGGTATTCAGCAACACAGTTGCCAGAATTTCGGAATTGGCCCGAAAACCGATTTTATTTGAAAACTTGCAATATCTTAATTTAGATTTTTTTTAAACTAAGGAGTATCTTCTTCTTGTATAGTTCTGTCTTAGGCTGATTTTGGCTTCCTATTTCGATCCTATTGGTAATTTGTTCTCCATCAGCTTTTACACATATTTCGGTTGATGGATCTCCAAATGCTTTGATTTGATCTGCACTGAAAAGTGAAAATTGGATTTTTTTAATCATTAGTATTTACACCTGGGCGTATTTGTCGCTTTAGTAATACTGTAGGTTTTTAATCCTAGAATATAACGAATGCAATAAAAAGTTAGAAAGGGATTATCGGGAGAGAACAGGAAAACCCTTTTAATGATAAACCTTTAACAATGAATATGTTAGAAACGATACAAACACGAATATGAATACAGTGGCCCACTCATTCATTAATTAGATCCGAGAAGGTGGATAGTGGAGTTATTTAATAGTTTGTAAAATTCATAAACATAGTTTAACAACCTTTTACCCTGAATCTGGTTTCATAGAACTTAGTTCTAACCATACCGTAAAGGACTCACAAACAAAACCACTTAATTCGTTACATTGTCATTGAGAGTAGACTTGTTTTGGAGTATTTTTCTTCACTTGACAAGAGCATTAAAACTGTCTCTTTTTTTTAATGGAAGGATTTTTGTATCTGCAGGAAACTAATGAGTGACAAATGTTTCTTTTTGTTGTAGGTTATTTTGATTGAACCATTTTACGAACCGTACCTTGACATGTTGCGTTTAACTGGAGCTTGTATTGTATATGTGCCATTAAATCCAGTAAGAATTTTTTTTTTTGGGGGGGAGGGGTTAAGCTATACCAATTCGCAAAGAGAATAAGTTATAAATTATTTTATCATATGTTTAGTAATAAATACAGACGTTTTGAATATGTGATGCAGTGCTTGACGTTCATCCCGTATTCACACTATGACTTCATACCCTTTATCGCATGGTTTGTACCCTTTAACACATACCCTTTATCGCATGGCTTACCCTTTATCACATACTCTTTTTCGATTTTTTTCTATATTACTTGTTTTTTATCAAAAAAAATTTACGGGATGTTAATTTTTTTTTGGGGGGGGGCAACAAATTTTTTGGGGGGAGGATAAAGATTTGTTTGGGGTGAAATTGTTTTGTGAGAATCCTTTAAAAAACTAGCAAACTTTTTTCCTTTACATGTTAGATTTAGTCCAAAACTTCAAGTCCTTTCAACCCATTTTGAAATTTTCCTCTTCACAAAATACATGCATTTTTTTTTACCAATTTCAATTTTTGACAGTATTTTTCTAATTAGTAGTTCTCTGTTTAAATATATGATGAACTGTATAATACATGGCAAAATCCGTATCACATGCCGTATCATCCCTCGACCAATATCAGCCCTCGGGCTAGAGGCTCTCGTGCTGATATGGGTAACTCGGGATGATACGGCATGTGATACGGATTTTGCCATGTATTATTCCCTATGGACACCTGACGACAAGTAATCAATGTGAAATGTTATTTCGAGTTTTTAAGTTAAGAACTAAGTCTACTTTTCATTTATTTCATTTCAAGGCTGGTTGTTTTCAACAGTAATGAATGTAATTTTTATTTGTAAAAACACGAGAGTGCAATAACAAAGAAATATCGGAGATTCTAAATTTAGTCCATTACCTGTCCTCTTGTATTTTTTCTTCTCGCACAGACAAAAGCAGAAGGTCTTATTAGCAGTGGAGACTGGACGTTTAACATCGTCGAGTTAAGAAAAGCCTTCAGCTGCAAAACAAAAGCAATAGTTGTGAACAATCCACTAAATCCACTTGGCAAGGTTAGTTTTAGATCCTAGAATGTAGAATTAAGCGAACCCTACATCCCAGAGAATAAGAAAAGACCAAAATTACCTTTCAAAACCAATGTAATCTTTTTACAAAGGCATTGTTATCCAAGCAAAGTTTTATTCCATACCCTTTTTTTTTAATTTTTAGTTTTCAGTTTTTAAAGATTGTAATGTTTATCAATCAACCAATAACTAATCACAAAGGAAGAACCACAATGTTCTTGCAATTGACGTTTGCAATTTTCTGTTTTTGTACAAAGAACTTCAATTTAACAAGATTGGTGATATGCATATGTATTTTGTTATTATCAAAACTTAAGTCTTGTAGATAGGGCAATTTGAGATGTTTCGAACTTCTTTTTAAGTGTTTAGCTGCTTTATTTTTAGGTATTTACACTTGAAGAATTAAATGCAATTTGTGATCTATGTAACTCCAACAACGTTTTATGTGTAGCAGATGAAGTTTATGAATGGCTTGTGTATGACGATAAAATACATATTAGGATAGGCAAGTATCTAGACGCAGTCGTTTTGCCCTTTTGCACGCATTTTGCAATGCATTATGTGATATGTCCATATCAAACCAAATATGGAAAACCCAAAAATGGTCTGTTGGGAAGTAAGGAAAGTACAGCCATTTTATTAATAAGCACGTCAAACAATGACGAAATTTGAAGAGGGAATGCTGGAATATATCAGTAGAATAATCAACAAATACAAAAGGTGTAGAGTTTTATCCTTGTTATTAATTAAAACGATTACGTGTTTTGAAGGATATTAAACGTAAATACGCTTTATCTTCATACAGATTATATTGACGCCATGTCCCTATTTGAATATTGACTCCATGTTCCTATTTGAATTAGCTATATTGCCCATGAAAGCTATGTGTTGAGCAGGCAAAGAAATAATCCCTGTGTTTTGGCTCGTCATTCAGATTCTTTTGGTTATTATTTTTTTATTAGCTTTTATAAATCATTCGAATTCTGGTCTTAAAAATGATTTGATTTGATATGCAATATAAGAATCCAGGACAATTATTAGATTATTACATAATGTAACAGGAATTGTCAATCATTACACAGATTTTAGCAGTTCAGTTTTTTGTAATTATGAAGCAATTAAGCGAAAGATTTTTTCTTTTCACATTGTTTATCCCGACATCTCGGTTTTTTTTTTCACTTTTGACACCTTTGTCTTGATATGCTTATTTCTACCTTTGATCCCGTCATTTCAATTTATTTTCTTTTCACTGTATATCTTTTTAACTTGCTTTGTTTCTCCACCAAATGCAGACTACACGGTGCACTGGAATTGGCTGGAGCGCTTGGAGAAGTAAATGCACATTTTGTCGTCAAAGAACAACAAAATACAAAAGTTACTGTTAATTTATTTTCTTCATATACACATTTCGACAACTTATGTCTCATCAGTGCAGGTCAAACCAAAACGTTTGGAAGTCCATTTACCGAAAAACGTGTAGAAGCTAATAGAGAACAAATAACCAAAAGGATCTAAATAGAAAAGCCAAAATCCAGCAAAGGACAGAGCTATGCATGAGGGAAATACTCCTTAGTTTTAAATAAAATTTTGTAAAATTTAAATACCGCAAGTTTCAATAAAGTCGGTTAAAGTGATAATCGAAGCGTTAGGCGAAAACAATATAGGAAACACACACACACACACACAAAAGAATCACATAAGAACGACACAGAAAAGAAAAATGGGGACACAACAAAAACTACATTATAAACCATGGATGAGATCAAGAAGCATATATCCCTTTTCTTATATGACAGCCGCTGTGTTGAACGTTAATTCTGGTAATGACGTCAAATAATCCATAACAGCAAAAGAACAACTTGAGTTTGTTAATGGAAAGGTCTGTTGTCTTCTGGGAAACAGATATATCATAGCACTTTACGGGATCATAAAGTCGACTATATAACTTCTGCAGTAATGCCTTCAAGTAATGTGTAAAATACCCTTATCTGAGTAGCTTATTTATAAGAAACAGTTCTACCAATGAAGTCACTGTATCAATCATATTCCTTGAGAAGGGAATTAGTTAGGAGATGTAAACTCCACATGTTGTCGCTGTTTGCATGAGACTACAAAGAAAGGAGAAGTTAACAATTTGAAAAGTGAAATCAACGCGTTTGTCAAACAGATATAGAGTAGCTGTATATGTAAATACCTGTAAAATGATGAAAAACTGTTATTGTATTAAATTTAACCTTTTTACTCTATTTAGCGACGCTGCCAGGTATGTGGGAGAGGACACTTACTATAGGGAGTGCTGGTAAAACCTTTAGTGTGACAGGATGGAAAGTAGGATGGGTTATTGGACCAGAACATCTTATCAAAGGAGTTAAAACAATCCATAACATAATTGTGAGAACAAATCCAACCCCCACACAGGTAAAACTGGCAAGAACCAATGAAATTAGAATAACATATTTTGATCAAATATGTCGTTTGCATTATGCTATGATTTCGCTTTAAACTGATTGAAGATATATTGCTGCGGTCAAGGAAGTGGCAAAACTTTTAATGTAATGAAACAACGGCAGTAGAATTGGTCAAGATTAACACCCAACTTACACAATGTGTTAGATTCGTCGATGTTAAATGACTACATTGTAGATATATCAGACGTGAAAACCTGACAAATGTATACAGTGTTGTCTATAGTCGATGAAAGGTAGACAGCTTGGGGTGTAAACCCTGATTTCGGTAAACTGAAAGTTTTGCCACTTCCTTGACCACAGCAATAGTAGGAAAAATGTTTCCATTTTCCTAATGTAATGCTTGGTTAATTAATTTACCATACATTTACTACAACACCGACCAACTATGTTTTGATTGATATTCTATGACGTCAGCTGCGATGACGTCATCTCTTAGGATCTTTAATAACATAAGCTGCAATAATGTAATCTCATACGGAAAGCGTTTTTAATAACAAAATTAGTGTGTGACCATTTATTAGAAACATGTATAAAGACAAAATGTCGAGTAATGGATCGGCATTCGGTATTCTACTGCCGTTATTTTACCTACCGAATTGAAACATTATGATGTAGAAAAACGAATCAGTAAACTCTACGAATGACCTGTGAGTTGATTTATACTGTTTTCTTTAATTATAGATTTCATTATGAGTGAGGCTTGTATATCGCTTGTTATCAACTCGAGCTATTTAATTACACAATAATAATTAACGAGCTTCAGCGAGTTGTGAAACCTATTTCTCTTATGAGAAATTTCATTTGTAAACTATTTTGTTGTATTCTCCCAATTATGTTAAGTTGGGAGAATTTTGTTTTGTTGTGTTTGTGAATACATTGAATATTGATTATGTACTCTAAACTTATTTTTATAAAGAATATAAAGTCTAACAATAAATTTTCACGTATATAATACATCGGCAAACGAATACCGAAGCAAGAAAAGGAAAGGGGAAATTCTAAAATCATAAATCCAACATCACGGCAATTCACAGCAACACGAATTGAGACAGTATGACAAAGACAAAACAAATAAACAAAAATGAACAAGAACGCCACAAAACTAAAGCACTAGCAGTGTGAACTCCTATAAAAACTGAGGTATCATCAGGTGCTCCGGAAGGGTAAGCGGCATGATCTGCTCCATGCGTGGCAACCATCACACTGCCAGTGAAAAGTCCGGTTTTGTCACAGTCGGTGTTAGTCAGTCCGGTAACAAACTCTGGATCTATCCAAAAATATCTGTTCTCATTTGTGAAACAGGAGAAACTATAAGCACCGATAAGTGTTGGTAGATGTAGGAACTGTGTTGCATATGCACACATCAATAGCAATGACAAGTACGTGGTTCCACGTACGCTGGTGACAAACCTTGGTAGCTTTTCAGAAGGCTCGGTTAAATTGTAATTACAGTTTTAAACATTTATATTACTCACATTAATTGAACAGGTTGGGCGTGGCTTAATTTACTCTATCCTGTAGGTAATTTAAACACGAATAATCCCGATATAATTGATCCGTGACCAGTCAGGTCACTTAAATAGAGTAATAATAAAAATTAATTTCTGGTTGTCAGTTGAGTGAAAATGTTACGATTTTTTTTTTTCAAATGTAGGTGTAAATTTCTCTGTATCTGTGGTAACTGATTCCGATGTCAATTTCCACGCGTCAATGATCTAAATACACATTACATCAACACAGGAAGGAAACTTATTTTCAGCAATGAAATAATATGTTTCAAGCGAACTGTTTTGGGGGAATGAATTAATATGTGTGTACACACGAAGCTCATTTTTTCATTTCTTCTTCGTTTGCAATAGATTGAACAATAATGCAGACGACATAATGAAATGAGCGCGGAATTAAAAATAACAAAGGAATTTCCATGACGTGGTTTTGACCCGAAGTTTGACTTCTGAAACAACCAATGAAAATACGGCTGAAAAGTTATCTAATTAAATGAAAGGCCAATGAAATGATAGCATAAAAATTATCACTAAGTGATACGAAAATTATCTAATCGTGTAAGAAATAGATATTGCCGCCACATCATAAGAGAATTAAGGTTTCCATATTTCATGCACTTATGTATTTTTCATATTTATATTAAATGATATAGGAAGCAGTTGCCGTATCATTAGAAACAGAGTTATCTAGACTAAACTCCTCAGAATCTTATTTCAAGTGCTTGCCTCGAGAAATGGAAGAAAAACGTGATTTACTGTCTACGTATTTACGCCAGGCTGGAATACAAGCAGTGAAACCTGATGGCGGATACTTCATTGTTGCAGATATTTCAAAATTAGGTATTTCTTTTTATAGTTTTTACCAAATACTTGAAGTCATCCCTCCAGACATTTTACGGTCGCATATGCAACAATTGCCGACATCACGTGATTTTAGTGACGCAACTTCCGGCCATCGATACACTGAAATTTTAACATAGAAAGCTATGGGAGGTTCTACTAAATCTGCAATATCTTCTAAATTACACAATTTAAACTCATTTTGCATATTCCCTCATCATCTATGATAGTTTATTTAACAATAAGAATCAGTCCTGACAGTTTAAATTAATGGGAAATTACGTCCCTTGACTTTTGAAAAATCAGTATTTTTTACTATCATTCTCCTGTTTTGTCTATATAAAATGCCTCAACCCGTACACGGTTAAAGTGATAATTTCTCATTTCACAGCATAAAATTGATCGTTTTGCATATTCCTGCAAGTAGTTGACATATGAAAATATAAAAATATCGTGTTTAAAACAGTTTAATTTTTAGTCTAGTCTCGTCCCTAGAAGTTTGAAATTCATTAATTTTTCATCAATATCATCCAAAACGGCGGACGACCAAACAGGTACAAGATGAAGAAAATTGTGTTTTTTTTAAATTTTTTAGTCAATAAAGTTGATATAGATTATTTGTTTTTAAAGACTGTTGACTCTCATTAATTGATATATAAATAGGCAAAAAATAATTGAAATAAAACACTTTTGAACTTACTTTAAAAAAAGCCTGCATCACATTTTGAATTTTTCATTGTATATATATTTTTTTCATAATTTACAATCATTTGAATACATATCCTCGATGCATTTTCAATAATCTGAATATGGTCCATGAACAAATTCAAAATTTGATATGAGATTTATTTGTATATTTGACAAAACTTCATTTCTTAATCAAGGATGTATATTGTATATATGTCTTTGTGTTAATTGTTTTATTACCCTGTGTCTGGATGAAAAAGGTAACTATTATGTAATGTACACACCTGTTGTCTCACCTTTGTCACCTGGTGAGTGTACAGTAGGAAGAATACAGGTGTACAATTGACAGGTTCGGAGTGGTATTCAAATATTTGCAACAGAAAACTCAGCTCCACAAATTATTTTACTTTACGTTTTCTTTATTTTTTTTTAATTGTAACTCATTTTTAAATTATATATCAATTTCAAAGGTTTCTTAGTATAAAATTGTAACAAAAATTATGAAAATTGTAAATTCATTTTATTACATTCCTTCGGCGACTAGATTTTCGAGTAAGAGTTATCGTTCCTAATTAAGGTCTGTCCGGTGTACAACGGACAGACATTATTAAAGGTATTTCCAAGGGGAAATACCTTTCTTTTTTTTGTAAAATCAGATAGTTTTCTTCTTTTTAAAGCGTTGGCTTAATGGAAAGAGGTACAGCGATGAAATTTGACAGAGTTGTTGATCGTTATTGATAGATGTGTTTTTTTCCGTCTTGGATCACCACGTTATGTTAGGAGGGAGTTGTTTGTGGAAACACCCCTATATTTATATATATAATTTGTTTGTGTAAAACAATTCGTAAAGCGTAAAAGATAGGTAACTAGTATGTCAATTGTTCGAAGAACAATTGATAGGTCTATCCGGAAGTTGTGCCAGTAATGCTCTCATTTCAGATTAACCGATTAAACTAAGACACTATATATATACCTTTAATATGTACATTTATCAATATACATTGAGTAAAACGAAAATTTTTGTTGTCCATGATACTTTGATATTGACCTAATTTTGAAAGAAACATCTTCCTGTACTTTTTTAGTATTTAATACATTATTGTTACTATAATGGTATTAAGCGACAATCAAAAGAAAACCGGAAATCGCTTGTCGAAAATCAGTTTTTGGTCCATAGGTTCCAAACTGTTGGTTTAATCACCCTTTCCTTTGCTACAAATATAGATCGTAACATTACACACATTTTCTCCAGCATTTTAATCTACTATCTATTACTGTTTTTGAATACATCCAATAGCAATGTCTCATATCAAAGTTCAAAGTTTTTTAGCAATAACACGTATCACCTACACATGTTTGTTCAACGCAAAGGCCTCATATCAAAATATAGGTGGCCTGAATTAATTGGACCGACCTCTCAATTGTTCTTGGAACAACTGAGGTTCTAGATGAAGTTTTCATCTGAATGTGCACAGCAAATGGTTGAAAATATTATATAAACACATTTTGCAGAACAATGATTTTAACACATGAAAAGTTTGTCTGTTTTAATACTTACTAGTTTTATAGCAGATTTATTGAGAGCCTACGTTTTCACAATTTAAAGAAATTATTGAAGAATATGTTGAAAGATATTTTAACGTTGATAATTTTGATAAA
Source organism: Modiolus philippinarum (assembly GCA_002080025.1). Lineage (NCBI taxonomy): Eukaryota > Metazoa > Mollusca > Bivalvia > Mytilida > Modiolidae > Modiolus > Modiolus philippinarum. The sequence goes on along the minus strand of MJUU01061527.1, from coordinate 20,954 downwards.
TGAAAAACTGGGCAGTTATTTATTTTTATTTCATGATTTTTGTCTCGCCCGCGACGAAAGTCGCGAAAGCGAGACATTTGCGTGCAAAGTATGACGACGGCGACGGCGACGGCGTTAACTTTTACTAAATGCAAGATATTTTGAAAACCCTTTGATGTAGGAACATCATATTTGGTCCTGTGGTAGTACTAATCGAGTGCTACCTGACGGACATAACGTTATGTGACCTTGACCTAAATTTCACGGTCTAGTGGCCACGTTAAATTTTTCTGCTTAAGTCCATTTCTAAATAACTAGAAGTGGTAGGTTGATAATATTTGGTATGTAGGTTGGTCTTGGATAGTACATGTCAGTCTGGGAGGTGACTTTTATCCTTGACCTCAATTTCACGGTCTAGTGGCCACGTTAAGTTTTTCTGCTTAAGTCCATATCTCAAAAACTAGAAGTGGTAGGGTAAAAATATTTGGTATGTAGGTTGGTCTTGGGTAGTACATGTCAGTCTGGGAGGTGACTTTTGTCCTTGACCTCAATTTCACGGTCTAGTGGCCATGTTAAGTTTTTCTGCTTATGTTCATATCTCAATAACTAGAAGTGGTAGGTTGATAATATTGGGTATGTAGGTTGGTCTTGGGTAGTACATATCAGTCTTGCAGGTGACTTTTGTCCTTGACCTTAATTTCACGGTTTAGTGGCCACGTTAAGTTTTTCTGCTTAAGTCCATTTCTCAATAACTAGAAGTGGTAGGTTTATAATATTTGGTATGTAGGTTGGTCTTGGGTAGTACATGTCAGTCTGGCAGGTGACTTTTGTCCTTGACCTCAATTTCACGGTCTAGTGGCCACGTTAAGTTTTTCTGCTTAAGTCCATATCTCAAAAACTAGAAGTGGTAGGTTGATAATATTTGGTATATAGGTTGGTCTTGGGTAGTACATGTCAGTCTGGGAGGTGACGTTTGTCCTTGACCTCAATTTCACAGTCTTGTGAGTATGTTCACTTTCTGATTAGTTCACTTAGATTTCTCATCAATTTAGAGGCAAACTGGGACGGGCGAGACATCTTTTAGGGTCTTAACTTGTTTACAAATTGTATTATTTTAATCTCAAAAATGTGCAGATGGTCATACAAACTGTTACACAAGGCTTCATATTTCCAAATACTATTTAAATACAGTAGTAAAATATATATCGTCCATTTTGCTGCCATTGTTTTAATTTTTTATCGCTGTACCATGTTATTGTTGTCATACATGTATTAGTGGCTGGGTTACAGAAAGTTCAAATGTAAGACACCAGACTTCACCGGGCAAAAGACCTCATCGGGCAATAGACCTCATAGGTCAAAAGACCTCATCGGGCAATAGATCTAAGTGGTCAATAGACGTCATCGGTCAATAGACCGCACTGGTCAATAAATTCCATCGATCAACAGACTGCACTGAGCAATAGACCTCATTGCGCAGGGATATGAAAATACCAATAGATGAAAATACTTCATACTCTATAGAACGTATAAATAAATGTATGAGATATATATATTAAATTGTGTATATCAGTGATTAGGGATGTTACTTAAAGTATCTATTAAATATTTTATGATGTAATTAATCCATTTCTTTGAATAGCTATATAAATATATCGTTTATTAAATGGGTTTTTGAATAGCTATAAATAGATTCTACTGTATTGATGAAACATTACAACATTTTCCCTAATGCAAGCAAATTGATAACACTGAGTAGCCAGAAACACAATAAGTTAATTATACATGTTTTTAATTTTTATGTAAAAAAATTTCACGTGGGAGAGATGTTTGCTCTCTATATTTTTCAGTTATGGTGTACTTGTGCATGAGAGAATTTCTCATATGGATATACTATTCATACTTTCAAATGTAATCCAGACCACCTGTTTTAAGTGCCCACATCTCACTATTTTATTACACCAATTTTTCTTACATTCGACTTGATGAGTGCCCTG
>MJUU01061527.1:0-15664 GCA_002080025.1 Modiolus philippinarum | reverse complement strand
AAACAGTAGCTGCATTTGTGTAGACATTTTATTTTAAGGAACTGATGTCATCCCTTTTAAAGTGACCAATAAACCTTTGACCCCTACATTTTTGAATGTAAAACATATCAACTAAATACAATGATATAGGTCCCAAATACCTAATCCTTACACATTCCGAAATTTCCCCAAATAATTGCTCCAAGAAAAGTAACAAAACTTTGCAAGCCCCTATCATGAAAACGGTCCATCCACCAACATTCGCCCAAATGAACGCAATATCTGTCATAGCCTAACAAACATTTTTCCCATTACAATTCACTACCTATTTATTACCATTTCCGAATAATATCACAAAACATGTTTAGGGAGTTTTCTAAAATAACCCCTCCCCTGATAACGAAACGACCCAAGACGGATACAATCACAACTTCAACAGAAACTACAAAACCCCACCAAATTTCATCGACCTACACTTACCCACTTAGACACCTCTGTGAAAAGAAGAAATTTTTTTTTTTACAATTTTACAATCCCAATAATGTCTATCCGTTGTACCAGATAGACATTAATGAAGTGCAATGGACAAAAAATTCTTTGGGTGTTGATGGATATTTAGGACATAAAGCGTTAATCCTCAAATGAACCATTTTTTAAGTTTTCTTGAATTTAATGTTAGCTTTTGATATGTAAATAGAATTAGAAATGTCTGATTCATAAGTTATTTTTATCAATTCTGTAATTCTGTAACAGTAGCAGTATCATATCTGTCATGATGACACTACTTGATATTTTCGTTACTACTAAGTATATGTACATGTGTTTTAAATGGCTGTCAATTCTAATTATCAACAAATTCATATTTATATTATATACTTTGTGAAATGTTTATCATAGCTGATAGATAATTAGATGACATTTTAATAAAATGTTTCAGCAATCTTATCTAAATAGTATCAAAGCAAAATTAGTAATTTTAGTACGAAATAAAGGGCTATGTTACGCCGAGCGCAGCATGAAACGAAAGCAGCATGTCGAACACTGCAATTTTAACACGTGTGTGGAAATACTAAACAGCTTGACACAATAATTAGGTGGACATAATAAAGGGCTTGACCCAGTAGTTTGCTGGACACAAACTATGGAAAATAAAAATTGAATTAACCCTTTTGATTCCTTATATAGATCAGAAATTATAAGAGGTATGTCGAAGTAGGCATCTTAAACTTTACAGTAAGAGGAATCCGGAGATACCAATTCCAATAAATTTTTTTTACATATTTTCAAAAAAACTATTTTGAACCCTTTGCTCCTTAACAGTGCGGAAAGGGTAAGAGCTATGGTAAATCTTTTGTCATACAACGAAAAGCTTACAACAAGAGGAATCCAAAGTAAAATATTTTATTGAAATGTGATCAAAATAAAAATTTCACATATCTAGAAAAATTATACGATTTTTGACCACTTTGACCCCTTATAAGAGCTACAACAAATCCATTGTTTAACTACTAAAAGCTTATATCAAGAGGAATCCAAAGTAAAAATCCAATCGAAATCTGATCAAAAATGAAATTTCACATTATTTAAAAAATGCAATCATGGCCCCTTGGACCCCCTACACAAAATACGTTGAATATTGCCGTGAGCATATATCAAGAGATTAAAAAAAAACAAAATACTTCCATCAAAATCCGGTGAAAAAAAGAAAATTTTAGGTATAAATCTGCAATTTTCAATTTGGCCCCATTCGGCCCTCATATTTGGGAAGAGAAACAAGTTACCAAAAACCTAGAATAGTTGAGCGCTGTCTTAATTTTTCATAAGGAGTCCAATGGAAACCACATCAGAATTGGACAAAAAATACAAACATTTTTTTTTTAGATTTGCCCAAATTATCTCGTGAACTGTACATACTACGTTAAAGATTCTAGGGTCGATTATGTAAAAAAAACAATTTTTCTCCATTTTTGGAGAATTCTCTATTGTAAAACGGGCGGGGCCAAAAATCTATAATCGAAATCTTAGTTTACGCATGTGCCAAGAAACATCATATTAAAATTTGATAATAATCCGTCTACTAGAACCAATGCTGCCCAAAAACGCCGACACCAACGCCATACCATTATACGACCGCAAAAAAAAGAGAATTTAAATATTGCTTTCTTTTGATACTTGGTACCATTTATCAGCCTTGTCAGGTTTTGATCAGACTGACCCTGTGAATCCGATCTGTTTTCAGGAACAGAATTGTCTTAGAAATTGTAAGCAGCTCTACAGCTGTTACAGATAGCTAATTAAATGTGACAAAGAAAACTTGTATCTCTTTTCATTTCTGACTTTGGGTCCAAAATAATAAGACCAACTGTTATGGGTTGATAGACCAAAAACACATTTTTTGTGAATGATGTAGGTGTTATATTAATAGCTCTCTTTGCAAATAAAGAGGACTTTCCATTCAAAAAAGTATTAAGTAGGACTTGACCTTTGAATGAGGTTAATGTCAAAGTCAAAGAAAACGACTGTACTTGACGTTTAAATTATCAAAAATAGATACATATGAAGCTTATAATGTTTGTTTAATGATTAAAATGATAGTTTTATAAAAAAAAAAAAGAAGAATAAGCCAGTTTGTTAGGACAATCAATAATGAGAACATAATGACGCAACTTTGGAAAATACCTATCAATTGTTCTTGGAACAATTGACATTCTAGTTGGGATTGTAAAATTGTGTTGGTTTTTTCTTCTTTTCACAGAGGTGTCTAAGTGGGTAAGTGTAGGTCGATGAAATTTGGTGGGGTTTTGTAGTTTCTGTTGAAGTTGTGATTGTATCCGTCTTGGGTCGTTTCGTTATCAGGGGAGGGGGTTATTTTAGAAAACTCCCTAAACATGTTTTGTGATATTATTCGGAAATGGTAATAAATAGGTAGTGAATTGTAATGGGAAAAATGTTTGTTAGGCTATGACAGATATTTCGTTCATTTGGGCGAATGTTAGTGGATGGACCGTTTTCATGATAAGGGCTTGCAAAGTTTTTATATTTTTCTTGGAGCAATTATTTGGGGAAATTTCGGAATGTGTAAGGAATAGGTATTTGGGACCTATATCATTGTATTTAGTTGATATGTTGTACATTCAAAAATGTAGGGGTCAAAGGTTTATTGGTCACTTTAAAAGGGATGGCATCAGTTCCTTTAAATAAAACATCTACACAAATGTAGCTACTGTTTTAAATGATAAATGATCTGCTTGTCAGATGGTAAACTGAAACTTGATCAGCTGGTTGTCAAAAATGATATTTAGCTTAGCAGAGGACAATAGTAAAGCATGTGCACACTTTATTGTTTTATGTGTTTTGTTTGACATACAATTACACATGGAACATTAGGAAAACTACTGAAAACAACATGTTTTTTAACACTTATGCCCCCCCCCCCCCGGTAGAAGTTAAGAAACATTTAGTACATTGCACAATAGTTATTTTGATTCTGTATTATGTAATAAATTTTGATATCAATTATTGAAAATTAAATCAAAACAAATAATGACTGTAATTGGATTCAAACACAGAAGTCACTGAAATGATCCCTCCAATCATTATCCAAGCATTACTAAGAAATCAATTTTCACCCCTTTTAAAAAATGGTGAATAATAGGATATGGAGTAAATGCACATGAGACAAAGTCTCTACAAATACATTGTAAAAACAAGCAAAGGAACAACGCTTTTATTGTTGTTCTTCATCTTGAAGTCACTTTGAGGCCTTCAACAATGAGCTTTGCTCATACCTCAGAGTAAGTTCAAGACGGCCCTTAGCACCGGTTTAAGCGGAATTCTTTGCTAATCGTCTCCATGTCTTCATTGGTCATGGGTGCGGGATTGTCAACAAACATCAATTTAACTCGCAAAGTGGTCTTACAATCACTGTCATCCTTTTTCCAGACAAAAGCACTAGTGTCTTAAGCTAGTGGATGATTACAACATATAGACAAACACAGGGCACTCATCAAGTCGAATGTAAGAAAACTTGGGGTAATAAAATAGTGAGATGTGGGCCTTAAAACAGGTGGTCTGGATTACATTTGAAAGTATGAATAGTATATCCATATGAGAAATTCTATCATGCACAAGTACAGTATAACTAAAAAATATAGAGAGCAAACATCTCTCCCACGGGAAATCTTTTTACATAAAAATTATAAACATTTATAATTAACTTATTGTGTTTCTGGCTACTCAGTGTTATCAATTTGATTGCATTAGGAAAAATGTTATAATATTTCATAAGTACAGTAGAATCTATTTATAGCTATTCAAAAACCCATTTAATAAACGATATATTTATATAGCTATTCATTACATCATAAAATATTTAATTGATACTTTAAGTAACATCCTTAATCACTGATATATACAATTTAATATATATATCTTATACATATATTTTATACGTTCTATTAAGTAAAAAGTATTTTCATCTATTGGTATTTTCATATCCCTGCATGTCTATTGCCCAATGAGGTCTATTGCTCAGTGCGGTCTGTTGATCGATGGAATTTATTGACCAGTGAGGTCTATTGACCGATGGAGTCTATTGACCGATGACGTCTATTGACCACTTAGATCATTGACCAATGAGGTCTTTTGACCTATGAGGTCTATTGACCGATGAGGTCTTTTGCCCGGTGAAGTCTAGTGTCTTACATTTGAACTTTCTGTAACCCAGCCACTAATACATGTATGACAACAAAAACATGGCACAGCGATAAAGATAAAACCAATGGCAGCAAAATGGACGATATATATTTTACTACTGTATTTTAATAGTATTTAGAAATATGAAGCCTTGTGTAACAGTTTGTATGACCATCTGCACATTTTTGAGATAATGTAGAAAATCATGAAATAAAATAAATAACTGCCCAGTTTTTCATTTATCAAAATTATCAACATTGAAAAATATCTTTCAACATATTCTTAAATAAATTCTTTTTAATTGTGAAAACGTATGCACTTAATAAATCTGCTATAAAACTAGTAAGTATTACAACTTTTCGTGTGTTAAAATCATTGTTCTGCAAAATGTGTTTATATAATATTTTCAACCATTTGCTGTGCGCATTCAGATGAAAACTTCAGCGAAGCTGATAAAACTAGAATCTCAGTTGTTCTAAGAACAATTGAGAGGTCGGTCCAATTAATTCAGGCCACCTATATATTGATATGAGGCCTTTTAAAAGTACAGGAAGATGTTTCTTTCAAAATCAGGTCAATATCAAAGTATCATGGACAATTAAAACTTTGGTTTTACGTCAATGTAGATTGATAAATGTACATATTAAAGGTATATATATATAGTGTCTTAGTTTAATCGGTTAATCAGAAATGAGAGCATTATGACACAACTTCCGGAAAGACCTATCAATTGTTCTTCGAACAATTGACATACTAGTTATGACTGAAATTGTTGCATATGACACCACCATCTTGTGGACCGCTATGAAATATCTGTTTCCCAAATGACAACAGATCTTCCCCTTTAAAGCTTAATTGTTGTTTCCTCTCACGGACTTGACTTTACTGCCGGATTTGACATGTTCAATACGGCGGGCGTCTTATAAGAAGCAGGAGATGCACCTGATCTCAACCATGGTTTTTATTTGGTCCGTGTTGTTCATCTTTGTGTGTGTGTGTTTAGTTTTCTTTTCTGTCCCGTGCTCATATTGTGTCTCTGGTTTTTTTTTGTTGTTTCCGATGTTGCCATTGTCCTTGGATTATTCGTTTGGATTGACGGTTCGGTTCTTACTTACTTCTAATGTTGGAATTTCCCCTTTCCTCGATTTTTGCTTCAGTATTCGTTCGCCGGTGTGTCTGAATGTAACATCTTTTAATTTATTCATTGCTGAGAATTAGCAATCAATCAGTTTGCAGGGAAAACAGGAAAATGGGTTTTTTCCAACAATGATTTCATTTTTGTAAAAATTAGATCTTTCGTAACCCTACTAGAATAGTGCAGAAATAAATTTAGTGCACTTGATCTTGAGAGACTTTCTCATATGGACACATCATCATTCTTTCAAATTTTGTCATTGTATTTCTTTTCTAATTTCTAAATGTTAATCTGATCATCTGGTTAAAGTGCCACATCTCATAATTGTGTCGCCTGCATTCTCGCAGTGGCGACATATAAGGATCACTATCCGACGTCTTGCGTCGGCGACGTCGACATCGTCGGCGTCACAAAAATTTGTGTCGCATTTTTCCCAGGAACAGTGTATCAGAGCTTTTTGCAATTTGGCGTGGAGTGTCAGTATGGGGACCTATACCGTGTAACAGAGTTTCGGATCTCTTGCTTTGCCACTTCCTGTGTGACGGAACTTAGAATATTTTTGTTATTACGCAGGCGACACATGTCTTCCCTGGAAGACTTACTACTATTTTTTTTATTTTACCAAGTTTTCGTGCAGTTAACTCGGTGAGTGCCTTGTGGTTGCTTCTATGTTGTGATTGTGCTCTTCTAGTCATAAGAATTGTTTGTGTGTGTGTGTGTTTGTGTGTGTGTGTGTGTGTTATTTTGTATGAACACTTTTCCAGCTAAGTTTGTGTTTATTGATTTTCCCAATCCATGGGTTAAATAAAGACTTGAATGAAAAACAACAATTAAGGGATTGCTCCATTGTTTGGTTTACAATGTATTTTTATAGACTTTGTCTCATGTGCGTTTACTTCACATCCTTCAATTGTTAATGGAGTTAGCTTTGTTCGGCAGCTAGCAATGAATTTAAACCGGTGATACTAGCTTTCCTAACTTTTCTACGAGGTATGTGCAAAGCTCTATGGTGACTACAACAATTAAGACGTTGTTCCCTTGCTTGCGTTAACTATGTATTTGTAGAGACCTTGTCTCATGTACATTTATTCCTTAGCCTTTCATTGTCTGTTTAAAGATGTGATTGCGTCACAAAAAAAATGATCATATACATCGAAGAAAGCGAAATGATCAACAAAAGAAAATAAGCACCAGAATTTACCAACAAAATAACAAATGCATTCATGGACGATGTATGCAAAATTGTTTTTAGTTCATGGAATAGCAGATGTACACAAAGAGATGACTTTACATAGACTTACGGACGACATATGCAAAGAGAAGCTCAACTTTAGTCCGCATCAAATTGTTTGAGATAAGGAATATGTTAATATTCAAATCTATTAGATCCTTTTTATATTCAGAGATTTTCTAGTCACAAATTAGTTCAATTTAAAATAAACTACAAATGTCAATAATGCCACACTATGGTAGTTTAAATGAAATGTCAATAATAGCACACAAGCAAACTTCATTAATGGCACACAAATAGCACGTAATCAAATGTCATATATTCAATATAATGTAGTCACACAGGCAATTATCAATTTGCAAATACTTTTGGAAAATAAAGTGTAAATAAAAATTTTCAAAGCAGCGTATGCATATTCATTTAAATCTCTATGTTTGGCCCTGGGATCAGTAGTCAAGACATACCAAAATAACGTTTGAACTGTGCCGCGCTTTCGCCTCCAATGGTACTCTGGTTTCGCCCTTTTCATGACATTTCTGTGGTCAGCCACCCCGACAAAGGACATCAAGAATCTCTTACAGTCAACTGAAAAACATATAAGAACAAACAGCAGTACAAGTTTTACACAAATGATTAACGAACAGATTTGATTATTTTTGCGGAATTATTTTATTATGACGGTCAAAATTGTTGAACGGTAAGCGGCCGTTAGGCCGCTTCGTTTAACCCTTTTCGACACTATCTAAATAATCATGTTAGTTGGTTCAATGCATGATAACCTTTTTGTGCGGTTATGCGAACCTTAGTTTGTGTTAAACTAATAAAACGATAATTACAAAATGACCTACATTTAACTACACGATTCTACATAACACATAAACGCTGTCAACTGACCGCGTAACATAGACAATACACATCCGAAAGATGTATTGATTTTTCATGTTGTATAAAGTTTAAATGGTGTTTTCGTAATACACGGAGCGAAAACCTTTGAAAATGAAGGCAAATAAAATATTTCATATGATTTACACGTTATTCCAAGTATAGATGTATAGATGTATTTCATATTTTGATTTTTTAATGTAAATATCAGGCTGAAATTAATGTTATATTACGTGGAAGGGTTTATTATGTTTATTATCGATATTGTTTATTTATCCATGCTTACTGCATGCTTGTGAATTTTGTCCTTATGTACAATTCTTATATGTACGCTTTTGAATGACTTTGGTCTAGGTGAAACACTATATTATCATGATTATTGATTGTCTTGTTGTGTAGGGTGGACATGGTTATTTAGCAGGTGGTTGATCAGCCAATAGAATCCAAGTTTACATCTGCATAACCGCACAATAATGTTTATACTGTAAATAGAGAAAGATAAGAAAACCAGAGGCTCATATGATCTTGTACCGCTCACATGGCTCCAGATGTTGAAGGTTAAATCGGAGGCGACTACTATTTTTTTATGATTGGTAGTAAATTAACTAAATACTGATGTTACTGTGAATTTAGTTTCTGCATATACGCATTTCGACAACTTATGTATCTTCAGTGCAAATCATTCATCTAGTATATTACCATAATGTGATAATGCTTAATTAATATCAACTTAAAGAATTAGAAATTTGAATTTTTTTTTCCCTATTTGGTCCAATGTTAAACTTAGATTTGCAATGGCGATCATCTTGGAGTTATGATCAATGCTACCATTGCGACCATCACGCTACTATGGCTTCTTAATATCAACTTTAATTTTGTATTGTGTATCCCAAAAACTTTGTGTCTAGAATATTACTTTACCCTATATTCTATTTAACTAAAACTAGTATTTATGAGTAAATTAATGAATATTTTTTAGTGTATTAGTTTTCAGTATAAAGCTGAACAAGAGTAAACAGCAGACAAAACTCATATTAGCTTTCTCCTTAAATAAAAGGAACAATTACATATAACAACAGACACAAGATAGTGATTTATTATGAATTATCAATTAAAAATCATTTATTAAAAGTTTTAATAACCTTTTTTATCTGATCAAACAATCACGGTTGATGATGAAAAATACTCAAAAGCAAGTAGCTTTGAATATTTGAAATACTGAATACAAACTTTTATTTTCAGATGCAAATAACTCAATCGAGCATAAAGACACAGACCAGGCTGTTGATTATATGTTTGTTAAATGGGCAATTCAGGAAAAAGTAAGCAAAGATTTTATTTTAATTAACCAATTGAATGTTTTTCATTACATCTTGTTCATTGTAAAGAACAAGTAATACAATGTGCCAACATTTGAATTTCCAACGCAAAGTTAGACGCCCCTCGATAGAACCCTGAGAATGGAATTGAGGATATGACTTCTGTAGCTTTGATCTATGCTTCTAACAATTATATATGATTTAGTCATACAAATAGAGTAGAGTGCCGAAAATCGACAAATAAATGTACATTAATCAAAGCTAAAGTTGGATAAGTGTGCGGCTATAATTTTTGATGGTGAAAATGTACATTCCAGGGTTTAATTATCTGAATAAAAAAAATCGATTCCATCAATCAACGCAATTCTCAAGAAAAAAGGCCTAAAGTTGATGGATTCTGACACATACTCGCTCGCTCTATTTCAAGTAATGAATATTTTACGAAAGGAGATGGAGTAAATGAACATGAGACCATAACACATATGTTAACTGACACTGAATTTTGGAGGTAGTTTTATTTCGGCGTATTTGGCGCCTACCTTGAAAGTGCCAAAACTAAACACACCAAAATTTATAATCCTTCAAAATTAGAAACTCCAAATATTGATTCGATAATTTGGTATTTGTCATTACAATTTGGGAAAAATGAATGCATGTGTATGTCTGCAATAGAACTTAATAAAAACTTTTCACTAAGTGCCAGTCTTATTTTATGCAGGCAGGGTATATTTCCTTAACTAATAAAAATAATAAACATTTTACTATCTTCTGCTCTTTCAAACACAATCCGAGAATTGTTCATATCTCTTCCATCCGAATTCTGGCCACAGAGTTGTCAAAACAGGTATAAGTTACACACAAAGGGTACATGAACTGTTTCCCGTCGCTTAATAAATAAAGAACAAAATAAAACACAAATGCTTTATAAGAAGGTCAAAATTAAACACGCCAAAATAAAACATGCACATTTTAGCCCCAAACCACCAAAATTTCCCTACGCAAAAATATTCCAACTTACAATGAGAAACAGAAACAGGTAACCTTTATTAAACTTTTTATTAGATTTTGTTTACATGTATTTATGGAACAGTGAAAAGAATATCGAATAAATATATAGACACCAAAATCTTGAAATAGGCCAATTGATTTACCTATATATTATACTGAGTTACATTGCTATAAAAATATCATTACCTGCCAAAGTAAACAATGCTACATACCGCCCCTTTTATCCCTTGACAACCGTCTTTGCGTCATATCTACTTCCGGTCTAGAAATGCAAAATCGTGAAAAATGCCACTTTCGAGGACCAAGAATAACAAAATATTTTACGTAAGAATATGGAGTAAATGAACATGACACCATAACACATATGTTAACTCATACTGCAATTAATTTTATTGAGCTGTATGGCCATTTCAGAAAATAATTTCTCATTAGCAGCACTTGAACCCAAACATAGGAAATCCACTATTTCAAAACAAGATGTATTTGTGAAACACTATGCCCCCGGTAGCAGCAACGTCTTCAACACAAAATTAATGCTAAAATTGCCATCACTAGAAATTAAGGTTAAGTAGATATTTGTACTAAGCTCCATTAGATCCATTCACATATAGAATATCAAGCCTCTTGCAATTGTAATTAACAAGTTAAAAGCAACATCTAGATTTTGACCTTTTGACCTCTGTGACCTTGCCCTTTCACCTGACCTTAATGAAAGTTGCATAATGATGTTCGGCTTTATATGATCATTACACAGGCCAAATATAAGGGTCCTATCACACCTGGCTGAAAAGATATCGCTTATGTTAAAGTTTCCAAATTTTGACTCAGTGACTTTGACCTTCGACCTTACCCAAATGTTTTTGGAGGATGTGTACTAAGCTCCATTAGATCTATTCACATATAGAATATGAAGCCTCTGGCAATTGCAATTAATGAGCTACAGGAAAATCTAGATTTTGACCATTTAACCTCTATGACCGTGACCTTGTGACCTTGACCTTTGACCTGAACTAACTGAAATTTGCATAATGCTGTTTAGTATCATATAACCAATATACAGGCCAAATATGAAACGAGCTATAGCAAAATTTAGATTTTTGACCTTTTGACATCTGTGACCTTGACCTTTGACTGACCTCAGTGAAATTTGCATAATGCTGTTCAGTTTTATATGACCAATATACAAGCCAAATATGAATGTCCTATCACATCTGATTGAAATGATATAGGCAATGTTAAAGTTTTTGTTAAAGTTTTCAAATTTGTACTCGGTGACCTTGACCTTTGACCTGACCCAATTTGTTTGGTGATTTATATTAAGTGTTGTTAGATCTATTCACAAATAGAATATCAAGTCTCTAGCTATTGTAATTAACGAGCTATAGCAAAATCTAAATTTTGACCTTTTGACCTTTGTGACCTTAACCTTTGACTTGACCTCAGTGAAATTTCCATAATACTGTTCAGTTTATATGACCAATATACAGACAAAATATGAAGATCTTATAACATCTGGTTGAAAAGATATAGGCAATTTTAAAGTTTTTGTGAAAGTTTTCAAATTAGCAATCGGTGACCTTGATCTTTGACCTGACCCAAATTTTTTTGTTAGATTTATATTTAGCTTTGTTAGATCTATTCAATATAGAATATCAAGTCTCTAGCAATTGTAATTAACGAGCTAAAGCAAAATCTAGATTTTGACCTTATGACCTCTGTGACCTTGACAATTGATCTGACCTTAGTGAAATTTGCATAATGGTGTTCAGCTTGACATGATCAATACACGTACCAAATATGAAGTTCCTATCACATCTGGTTTAAAAGTTCTAAGCCAGGTTAAAGTTGCGGACAGACAGACAGCGCAAAAACAATATGCCCCCGATCTAAAGATCCGGGGGCAGAAAAAGCTTTTAAGGCATTAAACCAAACAAAATCCGAAATCCCTTAACCCAAAGCACGTTTATGCATAAGTATTTCTCCTAAGTTACTTGGAACGACACACGAGGGGCAAAAATACTTTAATTAATGAAGGAAAGAAAACAAGAAACACTTACAATGGCCGAACATTACATGTACAATCACATGTCACAATCAATACCGTTACAATTTTCATTTTACATTAGTGTTTATTTTCTAACAGATAATATACAATAGGGTTTGAAGAAATTATTCGTGCAAGAATGTTAAGAAATATTTTTTGAATACATTGGCCAAGTAGAAAGGACAGCTTCCAAAAATATGCCAACGTAGAGGTAAGGGAACAACGGGCGTCATACAAGACACTACAAGGAAAAGTATTTGGCGATGAACGACACAAAGAATACAACATACACACAAGCAGTGTGCAGATACAAAAAGTCGGCTGTCCTGACTGTGAACTTTTGAAACTATTGCTTCCAGATTATGACATTTTCACATTCAAAACCATAAAAATTATGTTTTCCTAATTGCAGAAATTCTGTGCCATTCCAGTTTCTATATGTTACAGTCCTCAGCATAGACATTTAGGAGAAAAATATGTCAGAATATGTTTTGTAAAGGTGAGATTTTTGTTATGTTTTATGTCAACGAAAGTGAAAATATCCTAAAAAAGACTTTGAATACCAAAATAATGAGTATATCTACATTAGTCGTTATTGTTTTTTATAGCAATAACTCTTTACAGACAAATAAATCACTGGTGTAATCTTTATATGTATAGGAAGACGTCTTATTATGAACTACCAGAACAGTTTAAGTCATACGTGTAGATGCATGAAATTAATATGTCGTTTATGGTGAATAAAAGGATATGGAGTAAATGCACATGAGACAAAGTCTCTACAAATACATTGTAAAAAACAAGCAAAGGAACAACGCTTTTATTGTTTTTCTTCATCTTGAAGTCACCATGAGGCCTTCAACAATGAGCTTTGCTCATACCTCATAGTAAGTTCAAGACGGCCCCTAGCACCGGTTTAAGCGAAATTCTTTGCTAATTGTCGAGCAACGCTACATCCATGTCTTTCTTGGTCATGGGTGCGGTCATAGTTTGAAAGGAGGTAATAATTTGTCACATTATCCTCGACATTTGTCAGCCATTACTATGAGTTGGTTATCGTGATATATAAATCAAAGAACCAAAATAAATATAACGCTCATTGCACAACACTCAATGCACAAGAATATTTTGCTTTTTTTCTTGTTAAAATTACGGATTTTGTAGTAAAAACTTCATATTTCAAACGATTAAACTACAATGAATGGGGAAAATTACGCTATTTCATCGACAAAACAGGAGTCCTTTATGTCATATTTTAATTACACTAGTCAATTAATGTAAAAACTTCACACAAACCTACAAATGTTATTGCAATTGTTAAAACTAAATTTTCATTTGGTGACAAATAGAGCCTCTTGATGACTTCAAGATGAACAACAACCACAAAAACGTTGTTTAATTTTCCTAGCTAGCCATGTATTTAAAAGCATTTTGTCCTGTGCACATTTACAGATATCTTTTCTTTCGTTTATCTCATCAATTGGCTGTCGTTCATGTACGTATTGTCCTTAATAAGTATTTTCGACAGAAATACAGGTTTCTGTAATATATACTTAGATCTGTTTCTAAAAATGAACAAAGATGGACGACTTTAGGTTAAAGGTCCCCTTTTCAGTTCAGTGTTAAACCTATGGGAATTTTGTGTAAAATTCCCAGCCTTAACGGATTGTTGGTTTATTCCAAAAAATTATCTACAAATTTTTGAGGTTATTTCCCATGCAAAGCTACCAAAAATTTATGATAGTATCAACAAATTTAATGATTTTGTAGAAAAAATCTTGAAAATATTGTGGTAGTTGGATGTTTTCTGGGACAAAAATGCGGTCTGTTCGAATTATTTGCCGTTTTTATATTGATTATCATAAATAACTCATTCATTTGTTGATAATACTTTCAACGAATGGTAGCTTTGTATGCATCAATGAAACAGTTATCTGCAAAGGAAGTTTGTTAAAAAACCAACAAGCCGTTAAGGCTGGGGAATTTACATAAAATTTCCATAGGCTTAACATTGAACTGAAAAAGGGGCCTTTAACCTTAAAACTAGAAATCGTGACAAATGTGATGATTTCAGATTTTCTTTTGTTAAGTTTCCATTCATGTGTAGTACCTTCCTTTCTGTCCCTGTACACGGCCTATGTTTAGCTCAACTGATACAGTATGCTAGACCATCGTTTCCGGACACGAGAACGTAAATTACAGATGTTTATGACTCACAAGAAAAATATTCCTTCATGAATATAAGAAATAACGCTAAAAGTTGACACTCCGTAAATTCGATACCGGTATAACGAGTTGGATAACCAGTATAACGTTACGGTCCCATAACTTCCAACTCACGTGTTTACATTTAGCTATAGATCTATATCTCCTCTTAACTACTGGATTACTTGGCTACAATATTTGCTTTTGACATATTATTCCTAAAGTGACGTGTAATGCATGCAAAACAAGAGATGCGTATCTTGTCGACGGCATCAATGAAATAAAAAGGACAACAGGAAATACCTACAATGGCTGAAAATTATAATAACATGCCACAACATGCTCGGGAACTACACAGAAAAAACACAAATAAGACAAAAGACAAACGTAAACAACGATAGGAACTCGGGACAACCGGACTTGGTACCGGTTTGCAAAAACCAGCGGTAGGGTTAAACCGGTTTATGGGTACCCAAACCTCCCCTTTATCTGCCCCGTTTCCCTATGGTTTAGTAAACATACGAATAAAACCCAATACAGGTAGACTACTAACTCCATCAAGTACTGTAAACTGGAAAAAATTTCTCTTTTTTCGCGGTTATCAAAACATATTTCCTTTGGCAAAGTCTTGAATTCACTGTTGTCAGTCGAGCTACTAAATCAACTAATTTCACCAAAATATTTTTTTTCGCACTTAAGCCCTTCATGCGAAAATAGCGAAAATAAATAACAAACAAGTACAACAATACCAAAGTTGCATAATAAAAACTAATTGTTCCTGTTTTTATCAATGTCATAGTTAGAGTTGTATCTTATAACAGGAACTTTATTTCCTCCCTATCAGGTAAAATTAAATTATCGGAGAAGGTGTGCATATTTCTCCGTTAACACATCTTTTCCGCCATTTTAGAAAAGGTGTTTTTTGAAAATCAACGTTTAAATTGCATTACAAAATTATAAGTGGCAATATTTCCGAACAGGAAAAGAGTATTTTATTATAAGATGAATAAGATCATATCATTTGATTATCAAAATGGTCTGGTTTGTTTTTTTCTGCTGATCGTCTGGTTTGTTTTTTTCTGCTGATCGTTTCATTTATTTATAACAATTATCCAAGGTTTTCCTTTTCAGCGGCCGTTCATAAAATTAAAAAAAAAAAAAAAAAA